>JAACNH010000037.1:471546-540031 GCA_019447015.1 Hymenochirus boettgeri | reverse complement strand
AAAAAAAAAAGCAGGGCACAGACCTTAATGAGGGTCCCTGTGTACAGAATATCCATCAGTTTCTCTGCAGAGACATGTAGTTTAACTACCAAGTTACGGTAAATCTGCTCATTTATTTTAATATATACGGTAGTTTCTGTACATCCTCTGTACATTTATTTTAATATATACGGTAGTTTCTGTACATTCTCTGTACATTTATTTTAATATATACGGTCGTTTCTGTACATTCTCTGTACATTTATTTTAATATATATGGTCGTTTCTGTACATTCTCTGTACATTTATTTTAATATATACGGTCGTTTCTGTACATTCTCTGTACATATTTAATATATTACGGTTCGTTTCTGTACATTATTGTACAGTATTTAATATACGGTAGTTTCTGTAATTTCCTTGTTGACATTTTTTTATATATATAACGGTCTTTATGTACATTCTCATGTATAATGTATTTTTAATATATACGGTCGGTTCTGTACATCTCTCTGTACATTTTAGTTAATATATACGTATCGTTTCTTGTACATTCTTGTTACATTTATTTATAGATATACGGTGAGTTTTCTGTATCATCTATGACATTATTTTAATATATACGGGTACTTTCTGTAATTCTCTGTACTTTATTTTATATATACGCGTCGGTTTGTCCATTCTCTGTACATATTTTATATATACGGTCGTTTCTGTACATTTACTCTGTACATTTATTTAGTATAAACGGTAGTTTTCTGTACATTCTTTGTATCATTTATTTTTAAATATATACGTCGTTTCTCTGTATCTCTGCTACATTTATTTTAATATATACGTCGTTGTGCATTTCTGTATTTCTTATGAGTCTCGTAGTTTCTGTAGCTATAAACGGTAGTATCTCTTACATTTATTAATATATACGGTAGTTTACTCTTCTTTAGAAACCATTCCTCGTACTTATTCTTTCTGACATTTCTTCTCATGAATATTTTTATATATTTGTACATCCGACATTTTAATATTAAATTTTTACATTCTCTGTCATTATTTTACATAGTAAGCTTAATTCTGTCATAAATTAGTAGGTCCCTTGATCATTCTCATTGTCAAAATAGTTATCTTAATTTTTTGATTCTTTGGTCCTCCAAAGGGGCGCTGTGGGATCAGATGACACTGGGAATATTATGTTACAGATAATATACTGTTAGTATTACTTGAACTTTGATATGTTACGTTTCAATTTCCATTTTTAATATGTTGTGTTCAATGATACATTTAATAGTGTACGTTTCTTATATATGTTTAATATGTTGTGTTCATATGATACATTTAATAATGTTCGTTCGTTAGTATATGTTTAATATGTTTCGTTCAGATGATACATTTAAGATGTGAGCTTTTCATTTTATATATGTTTAATATGTTGTGTTCAGATGAATACATTTAATTATGTTACTTCAATTTCATATATGTTTAATCTGTTGTGTTCATATGCCTTTCTATGCGTATTTCATTTTAATGTTGTCCTAGACTAAATGAACGTTTGTAATATTGACCCAGACGTCTCTAGGGGGGGCAGCCTTGTGTGGGAAGAATTCCTTAAATCTCTACTTAAGTTGTTATGCTGGTAGGGATCTGACATAGTAACAAAATGTACAGGGTCCCTGCTCCCCCACTAGATCTGTATAGCAACAGCTGTTTTTTATGAATATGATACTCACAGCGAGGGGGGTTTTTAGTGTGCCTTTAACACCCCTGCCTGTGTTCCACAAATAAGTGTATGAGATGGTCTGTTGTAAAACTTTGATGGCCCTGGTCCATGGACCCTCACCCCCTGGTGTTCTATAGACCCCTGATCTCTGATTGATTTTGCATGTGCCAGTCCTAGACCACCCCCTTTCTCAGCCTTACCCAATGCAGAAAGATGCGCTGAACAAGAAGCCCTTTTCCAATAGGTCCAGGTCCTGACTTAGAGAGGGGGGGAATGGACCTAAGGAAACTATTGACAAATATCAGAGGTGTTAGGTGTAGGCGAACCCAGGGCTAGTGTAATTGTCAAGAGGAGTAGTCACCCCGCAATGTTCAATGTTCCATGACTACTATGTCCGAATGCTTCCTTGGCTTTCTGAGAAATAACTCATGAGAACGGAAAGTGAATCCACAAAATCCCACTGTAATATAAACCAAGCCGCCTCCTCCCCCTCCCTGTGTAAGGGTGGCCATTTTCGCTCCCCTTAGTTCCCAATCCTTTACTTGGAATTCTCCTGGGGTACATTTAGACTACAGATTAAACGACAGCAGATGTATTGGCACGTGCAGGAGGGGGTAAAAGGGTTTACTGCGTGATACCATTGCAACCTCTTTAAATAGTGTGATATTGGTGCTGCTGTAGCAGTCTGTGTTGTCTGATAACTCTGGGATAATGCTGGAGCCAGAGGGTTACTGTCTATTTGCTTCACTTTACATAGTATCCTCAAAGTACAAGAAAGAATGTAAGGGCAATAAGACACATGGCCATATTGATGTAGCAGTCTCATAAAGAACCATATGTTTATATTAACTGTCCAAGAAAAGTTATAAGTAAGTGACATTAAACTGTAAAATTGGCTGCTAAATAAACTCATTTGAATGGAGGCATTTGAAGTGACCTGGTCTGAAGAAATGGGTTATTGAAGGTGTTAATATACATGGACTGGGTTATGGAAGGTTAATGTAACGTGTGAACTGGGGGTATGGGAGGGTTAATATACACGTGGCTCGTTGGTCTTAGGTTAATATATACAGGGCTTTGTTCTAGAAGGGTTAATTCACGTGGCTGGATTCGTTAAAATGGAAGGTTATACTACATGTGTTCGTGGAGTTAGAATACATTGGGGGTATGAGTAAATACACGTGGCTGGGGTATTGGAAGGGTTAATATACACGTTGGCTTTTGCATGTCTTACTGGGATGGGTATGGAAGTAATACTAGGGCTGTGGCTGGGTTAATGGTCAAGGGTTAATATACATGGTGGCTGGTTATGGAAGGTGGTTAATATACACGTGGCTCGTTATGGCAATGGTTAATATTACATGTGGCTTTCGTTATGGAAGGGTTAATAACAGTGGCTGGTTTGGAAGGGTATACTATACATGGGCAGCGGCATGGAGGTACAACCGGCAAGGCTGATGGAAGGGTTAATACACATGTGGCTGTATATGAATGTTATATACAGTGGGTGGGTTATGGTAGGGGTAAACTGTCTTGTGTGCTTAAGGTTGATATCCTTTGTCTGTGCTGGTAAAGGGTTAAGATACCTTTGGCTGTCCTAAAGGATTAATAGAACCTTGGCTTGTGTAAAGGGTTAATATACTTTGTCTGGTCGTGTTGTCAAGAGGTTTAATATACCTTTGGCTTGTCTAAGGGTTAATATAACGTTTGGGCTGTGGTAAAGGGTTAAAAATAAACTATGGCTGTGTAAAGGGTTAATATAACGTTGGTTCGTAAAGGGTTAATATACATTTGGCTGGTTGTCAAAAGGATTAATATAACCTTTGCGACTGGCGGGTAAAAAGGGTTTAATATACTTTGCTATGTAACAGGGTTAATTTACCTTTTGCGGCTGTGTGTAAAGGGTTAATATACCTTTGGCTGGCTTGTGTAAAGGTGTAAACCGTTTGTCTTTGTAAGGGTTAATGTCGCCTGGTCTTGTGTGTAGGGATTAATATACTCTTTTGTCGGCTGTGTAAAGGGTGAATAACCTTGTATGCCGTTGTAAGAGGTTTTAATTACCTGCCTTTGCTGGCTGTTTAAAGTTAGTTTACATATCTTGTGGCTGTGTAAAGGTTAATTATACCTTTGACTGTGGTAGTAATATACCTTGGACGTGTCAGGGTTAATATAACTTTGGCTGTTTTTTGGTAACGGTACAACTATTGGCGCGTGTATAAGGGTTAACGGGTTAACAGGTACATACTTGGCGCATAAAGGGTTAATATACTTGTTGCTTGTAAAGGGTTAATAAACCTTTGGCTGCTTAAAGGGTTAATACATTGGAGTAAGTTCATTACTAACTTTTCCTTGTGTGGTAAATCGGATTGGTAAGGGTTAATATACCTTTGGGCTGGCTGTGTAAAGGGTTAATATTTTGATTGGCTAGGTACAAGGGTACATTGTGTAAAGGGTCTATACTCTTAGTTAATATATTGGCTGTGGGTAAAGGTTAATATACCTTTTGGCTTTTAGTGATTACACTGAAGGTTAATATACCTTGGCGTGTAAAGGGTTATATACTTTTGTCTGGCTGTTTAAAAGGTTTATTATACATACCTCTGTGCTTGTAAGGGTTAATATACCTGTTGACTGTGTAAAGGGTTTAATATATACTTTGGCTGTGTAAAGGGTTAATAACCTTTGTCTGTAAAGGAATTGTGTGTAAAGGGTAATATACCTTTGATGTGTTAAAGGGTTAATACTACCTTTGGACTGTGTAAAGGGTTAATATAACTTTGTCTGGCTGTTGTAAAAGGGTTACATTCTTTGGCTGTGTAAAGGGTTAAATTACACGCTTTGCTGTGTAAGGGTAATATACCTTTGGCTGGCTGGTAAAGTGGTTATATAACATTTGGTATGTAACGGGTTACTTTACCCTTGTGCTGGCTGTGTAAAGGGTTCATATACCTTTGGCTTTGTAAAGGGTTATATAATACCTTTGTGCTGGCTTGTGTAAAGGGCTTAATTAACCTTTGTACTGATGCTGTTTAAAGGGTATTACATATCTTTGGCTGTGTAAAGGGTTATATACCTTTTGATGCTGTATAAGGGTTAATATACCTTTGGCTGTGTTAAAGGGTTTATAACCTGTGTCTGGCGTGTAAAGTGTTAAAGACCTTTGGCTGGTAAAGGGTTAATTCCTTTGACTGTTGTAAAGGGTTAATAATACCTTTGCTGGCTGTTTAAAGGGTTTACATATCTTGTGCTGTGTTAAAGGCGGTAATATCTGTGTAAAGGGTTAATATACCTTTGGCTGTGTAAAGGGTTAATATACCTTTGGCTGTGTAAAGGGTAAAAATAACTGTGGCTGTATAAAGGGTTAATATTACGTTGGTTGCGTAAAGGGTTAATATAACTTTGGCTGCATAAAGGGTTAATATACATTTGGCTGTGTAAAGGGTTAATATACCTTTGGCTGGCTGTGTAAAGGGTTAATATACATTTGGCTATGTAAAGGGTTAATTTACCTTTGGCTGGCTGTGTAAAGGGTTAATATACCTTTGGCTGGCTGTGTAAAGGGTTAATATACCTTTGTCTTTGTAAAGGGTTAATGTACCCTTGTCTTGTTGTGTAAAGGGTTAATATACCTTTTGTCTGGCTGTGTAAAGGGTTAATATACCTTTGTCTGGCCGTGTAAAGGGTTAATATACCTTTGTCTGGCTGTTTAAAGGGTTTACATATCTTTGGCTGTGTAAAGGGTTAATATACCTTTGACTGTGTAAAGGGTTAATATACCTTTGGCTGTGTAAAGGGTTAATATACCTTTGGGGGGGATACCATTGACTGGTACACACCATAGGGACTGATACACATTGGACTGGTCCACCAAGACTACATATGGACACACCCTGGGACGAACACATTGACTTACACACCATGAGATCCTGTATCACTTGACTGGTACAAACACCATAGGGACTGATACACAATTGATGTACACCTAGACGATACACATTGACTGGTACACACCATAGGACTGATCACTTGACTTGTACCCACCAGGGACCATACCACATTGACTGGTACACACCATAGGGACTGATACACATTGACTGGTACACACCATAGGACTGATACACATTGACTGGTACACACCATAGGGACTATACACATTGACTGGTACAACCAAGATACTGATACACATTGACTGGTACCCACCATAGGGACTGATACCACATTGACTGGTACTCACACCATATGGACACTGAATACACATTGACTGGTCACACCATAGGGACTGATACACATTGACTTGGTACACACACATAAGGACTGGTACACATTGACTGTACACCCATAGGGACTGATACACATTGACTGGTACACACCAACGGGACTGATACCATTGACTGGTACAAATTACAGGACTGATACACATTGACTGACACCACACCATAGTGACTTATAATCCACTAGACTGGTAACCCGCCGTAGGATTGATGCCAATAGAAAAAAAAAAAAAAACTGGTACACACCGTAGGCATTTGATACATAGACTGGTACAACCGTAGGAATTGTGTACAATAGACTGGTACACCCTGTGGAATTGATATAGACCAACTGGTACCCCCGTAGGCAATTGATACATTGACTGGTACACACTGTAGATTGAACATAGACTGGTACAACACTTAGAATTGATACATAGACTGGTACAACACGCGTAGGAATTGATACATAGACTTGTACACACCATGTAGGAATTGATACATAACTTTTGACAAACCCTAAATTGATACATAGACTGGTGCACCTGTAGATTGATACATAGACTGGTACACACACTAGGACCATTGATACATCGAGACTGGTACAACACCTGTAGGAATTGATACATAGACTGGTACACCCTAGGGACATGTGTTACTGACTGGTACACAACTAGGATCTGATACATAGACTGGTACACACCGTAGGAATGATACATTGACTGGTACACACTGAAGGAATTCATACATATACTGGTACACAAACCAACACCCGTAGGAATTGATACATAGACTGGTACACAACTGTAGAATTGATACATCGACTGGTACACACCTAGTATGAATTTATACATAGACTGGTACACACCGTAGGAAATTGATACTAGACGGTAACACAACTGTAGGAATTGATACATAGACTGGTACACACTGTAGGAATGAATACATAACTGTGTACACACTAAGATGATACATAGACTACGGTACCCACACTAGGATTGATACCAAATTGATACAAGGACTGGTACAAAACACTAGGAATTGATACCAGTAATGTGAACATAGACTGGTACACATGTAGATTGAACAGAATTGAATACATAGACTGGTCACACTGTGGAATTGATACATAGACTGGTACACACCGATGAAGAATTGAATACATAGACTGGTACACACTGTAGGAATTGATACCTACAGTAGATTGATACATAGACTGGTGGCACAGTAGGAATTGATACATAACTGGCACCTGTGATTGATACAACTTGACACTGAGAATTGATACATAGATGGTGACACACTGTAGGAATGATACATAGACTGGTACACACACCGTAGGAATTGATACACTAGACTGGTACACAAGAAAACACGTAGGAAATTGATACATAGACTGGTCACACCTGTAGAAATTGATACTAGACTGGTGCACACTGTAGGAATTGATACTAGACTGGTACAGCACTGTAGGAATTGATAACAGAATTGATACCCCATAGACTGGTACACCCACTGTAGGAATGATAAATGATACATAACTGGTACACCACAACCGTATGATTGATACATAGCTGGTACAACACCGTAGGAAATTGATACATAGACTGTGACACACCGTGGAATGGATACATAGACTGTACACGTAGGAATTGAGCATAGCTGGTCACACTGTAGGAATTGATACTAGACTGTCACACTGTAGGAATTGAAACAACTAAACTACACACGTAGGATTGATACATAGACTGTGCACACTGTAGGAATTGATAACATAACTGGTACCACTGTGGTTGATCAATGACTGGTACACTACCGGGAATTGATCATAGACTGGTGCACCCGTAGGAATTGATACTAGACGGTGCACACTGTAGGGAATTGATACATAGACCTGGTAACACAACCCGTAGAATTGTACTAGACTGGGACACACTGAGGAATTGATACATAGACTGGTGCACACCGTAGGATGGAATACCATAGACTGGTACAAAAAACGTAGGAATTGATTACATACTGGTACACACCGTAGGAATTGATACATAGACTTGGTACACCCGTAGGAATTGATACTAGACTGGTACATACAACCGTAGGAATTGATACCATAGACTGTACACACTGTTAGGAATGATACAGAGAGACTGGTGACACGTAGGAATTGATACATAGACTGGTAACCACTGTAGGAATTGATACTGACTGGTACACACACACAGTAGGAATTGATACATAGACTGGTCACACCTGTAGGAATTGATACATAGACTGGTGCACACTGTAGGAATTTGATACTAGACTGGTACAACACCGTAGAATTGATACTAGACTGTGAAAACACTGTAGGAAATTGATACATAGCACTGTACACTCACTGTAGAATTGATACATAGACTGGTACAAACAAACCGTAGGAATGATACATAGACGTGGACTGGGTTGAGCACACACTAGTCTGATTGATACATAGACTGGTGCACACTGTAGGAATTGATACATAGACTGTACACCCGTATGTGATACTAGACTGGTGCACACTGTGAATTGATACATAGACTGGTCACACCGTAGGAATTGATACATAGACGGTTACACACGTAGAATTGATACATAGACTGGTAACACCTGTAGAATTGATACATAGACTGGTACAACACAAAAACCGTAGGAATTGATACATAGACTTGCTAACACCACCGTAGAAATTGATACTAGATGTACACACCGTAGAATTAACATAGACGGTGCAACTGTAGGAATTGATACATAACTGGTAGCAAACCTGAGAATTGATACATAGACTGGTACACACCGTAGGAATTGATACATAGACTGGTACACACCGTAGGTATTGATACTAGACTCAACGGTAGTGTACAAACGAAACCGTAGGAATATTGATGTACAAGTAGAGTCATGACTGTACACAACCGTAGGAATGATACATAGAATGGTGACACACGCGTAGGCATTGATACATAGATGTACACACCGTAGGAATATGCATAGACTGGTACACAACCTGGTAGGAATTGAATACATAGACTGGTGACGTAGAGACATACATCACGTAGACTTAACATCCTTGATGATGTACATAGAGAAGGCCACGTAGGAATTGATACATAGACTGGTACACATCGTAGGAATTGATACATAGACTGTGTACCACACCGTAGGAATGTACAGAGACTTGACATGAGGTTAGATTCTGCGGTGCAACTGTAAAGGAACAAACGCCACCGGGAGGAATAGGACGGCACACGGTTGAATGAACAGACGGGGCACCGGGAGGTACAGACGGACACCGAAAGGCGTCCACGGGGGCATCACTGGGACACGGAGTGGAGTACTGCTGCTACACCGGAGGGGCAGTAGAGGGGCACATAGAGGAGTACAAGACGTGTACACACGTGTGAAGAGAAGAGACGGTGGCTACAAGGGTAGACTGCGACGACACACCGTAGGAATTGAGTACATAGACTGGTACACACCAGTAGTGATACATAGACTGGTACACACCGTAGGATGATACCGTAGACTGGTACACACGTAAGGAATTGATACATAGACTGGATACAAAAAAAGGACACACCGGTAGGATTGATACATAGACTGTACAACGAGACACGTGGAATTTTATATACTAGACTGGTACACAACTGTAGGAATTCGATACTAGACGGTACACACCATGGAATATGATACAATAGACTGGTACACACAATCGAGCAAAACACCGTAGGAATGATACATAGACTGGTACACCAGAAACGTACACACCGTAGGATTGATACAATAACTGGTACACACCGTAGGAATTGATATAGACTGGTACACATGACTGTCGGAATTGATACATAGACTGGTACACACCGTAGGAATTGATACTAGACTGCGTACACACTGTAGAATTGATACATAGACTGGTACAACCCTAGGAATTGATACATAGAGACTGGTACACACCGTAGGATTGATACTAGACTGGTACACACGAGGATTGATACAAGACTGGTACACACCTAGGAATGATACTAGACTGTACACACTGTAGGAATTGATACATAGACTGGTACACACGGTATGAATTGATACATAGACTGGTACAAAAAAACACTACGTAGAATTGATACATAGACTGGTACACAATCCGTAGGAATTGATACATAGACTGGTACACACTGCAGCAAGATTGAATCCATAGACTGGTACAAATAGACAACCGTAGGAATTGATACATAGACTGGTACACCACCGTAGGAATTGATACTAGACTGGTACACCCTGTAGGAATGATACATAGACTGGTACAACTGACTGGTAGGAATTGATACTAGACTGGTACACAACCGTAGGAATTGATACATAGAACTGGTTACACCGTAGGAATTGATACATAGATCTGTACACACCGATTGAATTGATACATAGACTGGTACAAATGGCATTACATACTGTCACCCGTAGGAATGTGATACATAGATGGTACACACACAACTGGTATGAAATTGATACATAGACTGGTACACGACCGTAGGAATTGATACATAGACTGGTACACACGGTAGGAATGATACATGACTGGTACACACTGTAGGAATTGATACATATGACTGGACACACTGTAGGAATTGATACCTAGACTGGTACACACACTGTAGGAATTGATACATAACTGGTACATGGTACCACCGTAGGATTGATACATAGACTGGTACACACCGTAGGAATTGATACATAGACTGGTAACCACACGACTGTGAGGAATTGATACATAGACTGGTACACCACTGTAGGAATTGATACATAGACTGGTACCTCCCGTAGGAATTGATACATGACTGGTACACACCGTAGGAATTGATACATAGACGGTACACCCTGTAGGATTGATACTGCACTGTACCACACCCCATGAGGAATTGATACATAGACTGGTACACACTGTAGGAATTGATCAATAGACTGGTACCCACCGGAGGAACTTGCATTACATGACTGGTACAACACTGTAGGAATTGATACATAGACTGGTACACACCGTGGATTGATACATATACTGGTACAAACACACCGTCCTAGGAATTGATACATCTGACTGGTACACACTGTAGGAATTGATACATAACTGGCATACACAGCCCCGTAGGAATTGATACATAGGTGAGTACACACCGTAGGAATTGATACATAGACTGGTACACACTGTAGGAATTGATACATAGACTGGTACACACCGTAGGAATTGATACATAGACTGGTACACACACTGTAGTGAATTGATACATAGACTGGTACACACCGTAGGAATTGATACATAGACTGGCTAAGCACGTAGGAATTGATACATAGACTGGTACACACCGTAGGAATTTACATTAACTAACGTGGATGTCAACCTAGACTGGTACACACCGTAGGAATTGATACATTAATGCTGGTACACAACTGTAGGAACATTATACATAGACTGGTCTCAAACACCGTAGGAATTGATACATAGACTGGTACACATAAAAGCGTCCCCGTAGGAATTGATACAGACTGTTACACACTGTAGGAATTGATACATTAGACTGTGACACACCGTAGGGATTGATCATAGGGACGGTACACACACGTAGATTGATACAAGATACTGGTACAACATAATAAGACGGAATTGATACTAGATCGGTACACACAACTGTAGGATTATACTAGACTGGTGTACACAACGTAGGAATGGATACATATACTGCGTACACACCGTAGTGAATTGATACTAGACTGGTGTACAACGGAACTGTAGGAGTTGATACATAGACGGTACACTACCTGTAGGAATTGATCATAGATGGTACAAAAAAAAACACCGTGGAATTGATACATTAGACTGGTACACACCGTAGGAATTGATACATAGACTGGTACACACTGTAGGAATTGATACATAGAACTGGTAGCAACCGTAGGCATTGATACATAGACTGGTAAGCCACCGTGGAATTGATCATAGACTGTACACAACCGTAGAGGATTGTATACATAGACTGGTTACACACTAGGCTGTACTTAGAGGTGCAACTTCGGATTGAATAATAGACTGGTACAACTGTAGGAATTGATGACATGCTGACCCCGTGGTAACATCTGGAACACCGTAGGAATTGTTACATAGACCTTGTACCATCGCAAGGTAGGAATTGATACATAGACTTGGTACACCGTAGTGATTGTTACATAGACGGTACACACGTAAGAATTGATACATAGACTGGTACACAATGTAGGAATTGATTACATCGACTGGTACAGAACACTGTAGGATTGATACATAGACTGGTACAACGTAGCACGAATGTACAGGGAATTGATACATAACTGACCCCTGGGATACATACTATCACACGTAGGAATTGTACAATAGACTGGTACACACTGTAGGAATTGATACATAGACTGGTACACACACCGTAGGAATTGATACATAGACTGATACACAACCGTAGGAATTGATACATAGACTGGTGCACACTGTAGAATTGATACATAGACGGTACCACACTGTTTTAGGAATGGACATAGACTGGACACACTGGGAATTGATACTAGACTGTAAACAAACCGTCGGAATTGATACATAGACTGTACACACACGTAGGAATTGATCATAGATTGGTACAACACCGTAGGAATTTTTGTCTCATGAGATGGTAACACTGTAGAATTGATGACATAGACCTGGTACACGCCGTAGTCAGAGCGGACCATTCCCACCATTTTTAGATATAACTGGGGGGGATTGTGATTGTGCTATTAAATAGTTTACATTGGAGTCCATCACATGGTAACTCCATATTGAGAACAACACACACATAGAAACACATGTACAGAAGACACACAGACACAGGTGGGCATTGATAACGTTTGGTTTTTAATCTCTCCTTGTTGTGTTCTTTTTTAAATAATTCCAGCCAGACTTAGGTAGACAATTCACACAATGACCGCACCTGCTGATTGGCTGAGAAACCAGTGGACATTGGCCTGTCTTTTGTCTATCGTTGGTTCTTAGAAATTATTATATTTTGGATACGATATAAACGGGACAGCTGTTGAAGTTCGTCTAAACATATACCCATATCCTTTATTGCATTATCACACTGAGCATGCCTGGAACGGTGGTAGTGGGGAGGAGGGGTTAGAGAGGCAACTAGACATAGACACTTCACCAATTCATCAATTGCAGAGAGGACAAATCAATATTCACAGAACTTCTTCCTTTAAACTTTTATTGTCCCCTAAGTATCTCGAACGACTGTATACTGAGGCTGAGGCAAAATAAATAAAATGATGATTCTCTGCCTAAAACCACTCATTTTGTAGTACATGGGGTCAGACTGGACATAGAATATTCCCAGCATGCATTTGTAGAGGCTGTGTCTGAGCTACTTGCTTTGCATGGGTTTGTTGTGTTTACACAGTCTCTTATTTACACTATTAGCAAGTCCAGTGGTAGGGAGCTCACATCAGACAGTGACCCTTGTGATGAGGACAACAGACTGTCTGTATGGGCTCTAATGGTGTCTTTGTGACGTTTTACCTTCTCTGCTGGGTGGCCATTCTGTGTATATAGTTACTGTACCTTAAATTAACTGAGCAACGTGCTGCCAACTGGATTCATCCGGAAAATGGTTAAAAATTCCATGTTTAACAGTGCCTGTCCCATAATAACAGGAGTCACACGTTGTTCTACTCAGTAAGAGAAAGTGCCGGTAAATACCTCAGTCACCGGAAACACACAAGTAGTAAAAAGAGCAACAGTATTAAGGTATAGAATGTGTACACCCAGTAAGATCCATTACTGATAGAATGTGTACAACCCAGTATAGATCATTCTTTATAGAATGTATCAGAACCCAGTATAATCTACTGTATGAATTGTACAACCCAGTCTACCATACTGTATAGAATGTGTACAGCCCAGTATAGATCCATTAGTATAGAATGTGTACACCCATATAGATCCATCTGTATAAGTGTACAAGCCCAGTATATATTCTTACTGTATAGAATTTGTACAGCCCCGTATAGATCCTTACTGTATAGAATGTGTACAGTACACCCCAGTATAGATCTACTGTATAGAATGTGTACAGCCCAGTATCAGATCCATTACTGATAGATGATGTACGTACACCCAGTATAGATCCATTAACTGTATAAGAATGTGTACAGCCCCGTATAGATCCATTACTGTATATAACAATAGTTTAACAGCCCAGTGATCCCAAGATAAAATCTAGTATAGATGACATGTACAACCCAGTATAGATCCATTACTGTATAGAATGGTGTACAACCCAGTAATAGATCACTTAATGTATAGATGTATGTACAACCCAGTATAGATCCATTACTGTATAGATGTGACACCCAGTAATAGATCCATACTGTATAGAATGTGTACACCCAGTAAGATTCATTTGTAAGAATGTGTAGCCCAGTAAGATCCATTACTGTATAGAATGTGTAAGCAGTTACACCAGTATAGATTCATTACTGTATAGAATGTGTACAGCCCAGTATAGATCCATTACTGTATAGAATGTGTACAGTACAGCCCAGTATAAATTCATTACTGTATAGAATGTGTACAGCCCAGTATAGATCCATTACTGTATAGAATGTGTAAGCCAGTATGATATCCCATTACTGTAAGAATGTACTAACAAAATTCCCACAGTATATCCTTACTGTATAGGATGTGTACAGCCCAGTATAGATCATTACTGTATAGAATGTGTACAGCCCAGTATAGTCCATTACTGTATAGAATGTGTACAGTACAGCCCAGTATAGATTATTCTGTATAGAATGTGGACGCTTAATCAATTACTGTAATGTGTACAGCCAGTACTAGATCTATGTTAATGTTACAGTACAGCCCGTATAGATCCATTATGTATAGAATGTGTACAGTACAGGCCCAGTATAGATTCATGGTCATACGTAATGTAGTTACAGTACCGACAACCAGCCTTAGATCCATTTGTATAGAATGTTGTCAGTAACACAGCCCAGTATAAATTCATTACTGTATAGAATGTGTACAGTACAGCCAATATAGATCCATTAGGAAATGTGGTACAGTACAGCCCGTATAATCCATTACTGTATAGAATGTGTACGTACAGCCCAGTATAAATAATTACTGTATAGAATGTGTCGCACAGCCCAGTATAAATTATTACTGTATAGAATGTGTACAGCCCAGTATAGATCCATTACTGTTAGAATGTGTACAGTACAGCCCGTATAGATCATTACTGTATAGAATGTGTACAGTCAGCCCAGTATAGATTCATTACGTATAGAAGGGTTCAGTACAGCCCAGTATAATTCATTACGGTATAGAATGTTTACATGTACAAGACACCAGTAAAGATCCATTTATAGAATGTTCAGTACAGCCCGTATATCCATTATGTAAGAATGTACAGTAAACAGCCCAGTAATAGATTCATTACTGTATAGAATGTGTACAGTAATCCCAGTATAGTCCATTACTGTATAGAATGTGTACAGCCAGTATAGATCCTTACTGTTAGAATGTGTACAGCCCAGTCATAGATCCATTACATGTATGAATTGTACAGTCCACAGCCCGTATAATCTCTTACTGTAATAGAAAAATGTGTACAGTCCCAGTATAGTCCATACTGTATAGAAAATGTTTCAGTACCAAGGGGGCCCAGTATGAGATCCATTACTGTTATTAGAATGTGTAAGTACACAGCCCGTATAGACATTACTGTAAGATGTGGTACAGTACAGCCCGTATAATTCATTGCTGTATAGAATGTGTACAGTACACGCCCAGTATAGATCCTTATGTATAGAATGTGTACAGTACACAAGCCCAGATAAATCATTACTGTAGAATGTGTACAGTACACGCCCAATATAGATCCATTACGTATATAATGTGTACAGTAACACAGCGTATAAATCCATTACTGTATAGAATGTGTACAGACACGCCCCAGTATAAATTAATTACTGTATAGAATGTGTACAGCACAGCCCAGTATAAATTAATTACTGTATAGAATGTGTACAGCCAAGTATAGATCTCTTACTGTATAAATGTGTACAGTACAGCCCGTATAGATCCATTACTGTATAGAATGTGTACAGTACAGCCAGTATAAGTCATTACTGTATGAATGGTGCAGTACAAGCCAGTATATTCATTACTGTATGAATGTGTACAGTACAGCACAGCCAGTATAGATCCTTCACTGTATAGAATGTGTACAGTACAGCCCAGTATGATCCTTACTGTATAGAATGTGTACAGTACAGCCCAGTATAGATTCATACTGTATATAGAGTGTGCAGTGCAGCCCAGTATAAAATTCATTACTGATAGAATGTGTACAGTACAGCCAGTATAGATCATTACTGTATGAATGTGTACAGTAATAGATCCATTACTGTATAGATGTGTACAGTACAGCCCAGTATAGATTCATTACTGTATAGAATGTGTACAGTACCAGCCCAGTAATAGATCATTACTGTATAGAATGGTACAGGTACAGCCAGTATAGATCCATTAATGTATAGAATGTGTACAGTACAGCCCATATAAACCCTTACTGTAAGAATATGTACATACAACAGCCCAGTATAAATCCTTACTGTATAGAATGTGTACAACTACAGCCCAGTATAAATCCATTACGTATAGAATGTGTACAGTACAGCCCAGTACAAATTAATTACTGTTAGAATGTGTACAGTACAGTCCAGTATAGATTTCATTACTGTATAGAATGTGTACAGTATAGATCCATAACTGTATAGTACACGCCCAGCTAATTCAGCATATATGTTTGTAGGTATGGCACCACTTCTAATATGGTATTCAAACAATCCTCATTTATTTAAGTGCTGAAAACACAAATGCAAAATGACACACACAGCGACTTTTCGGGTCCTATCCCTTTAGCCTGGTAAAGGGTTATACCTTTGTCTTGTCAAGGGTTATATAACTTTTGTCCTGCTGTGTAGAGTTTAATTATACCTTGTCTGGCTGTGAATGGGTTAATATACCTTTGTTGGCTGCGTAATGGGTTAATACTCCTTTGTCTGGCTGCGTAATGGGTTAATATACCTTTGTCTGGCTGCGATAATGGGTATAATCATATACCCTTGTCTTGCTGTGTAAAGGGTTTAATATCCTTTGTATTGTGTGTTAAAGGGTTAATATATACTCCTTGTCTGGCTGTGTAAAGGGTTAATATCCTTGGATGTGTATAACATTAATATACCTTTGTCTGCTGTTAAAGTTTAATGCACTTTGTCTGGCTTTGTAAGGGGTTAAATACATTTGACTGTGTAATATAACTTGTCTGCTGGTTAAGTTCAATATACCATTGGGCTGTGTAAAGGGTTAAACTTTGTTGAAAGTTATATCTTTGGCTGTTAAGGGTTATAACCTTGGCTGTAAAGGGTTAATATACCTTTGCTTGTGTAAGGGTTAATATCCCTTTGTCTTGGCCGTTTAAAAGTTAACACCTTTGGCTGCTGTGTAAAGGGTTTAATATCCTTTGGCTGTGTAAGGCTTAAATACCTTTGTCGGCCTATGTAAAAGGTATATAGCATTTGGCTGCATAAAGGGTTAATATACGCTTTGGCTGCGTAAAAGGGTTGATATACTTTGGCTGGATGTGTAGGTCGACACCATCTGTCCTGCCATGTACATGCTTTTTTAACACCTTACGTCTGGTTAAACATATTTCAAGTCCAGTTGATCTAAATTGAATACACAGATATAACCATGACCCCGTATGACATGAGAACCTCACAAGCTACTGTCTTCTGGCGTTCCTATAACCCCCTCTTAGCCACTAAATCAATCACACCCTTAACCCTGGCTGTGATATGGCAATTGGGAACTTTTCTGGTAATAATTGCCCACAAGTTCTTGTACAGTCATTCTCGAATTAATTAGATGACTAGCGAAACGTCAAAAATTACAACAGTATACCTGACCTGCAATGAAAAGATAACCTTTAACAAGCCTTTGTCTGGCTGGTGTAAAAGTTCCAATACACCTTTAATATGTACGTTTTACAACGTTTATATCCTTTGGCTGGCTGTGTAAGCGTTAATATAACATTGTCTGAGGCTGATGTAAGGTTAATATACCTTTGTCTGGCTATGTAAATGTAATAACTGGCTGGTAGGTTATAGACCTTCCTGCGTAGTTCTGCCTGTTAAGGGTGATACCTGTGCTGTGTAAATTAATCCTGCTGGCGCTTAAAGTTAATCTCTTTGTCTGGCTGTGTAAAGGGTTAATATAACCTTTGTCTGGCTGTGTAAGGGTTAATATACTTTGGCTGTGTAAAGGGTAATATAACCTTTGTTCTGGCTGTGTAAAGGGTTAATAACCTTTGTTCGGCTGTGTAAAGGTTAATATACCCGTTTGGCCTGCTAGTGTAAATAGGGTTAAATATACCTTTGGCTGTGTAGAGGGTTAATATACCCATTTGGCTGGTCGGGGTTCTATTGCATAAACGGTTTAATATATACCTTTGGTTGTGTAGAGGTTCATAGACCTGGTTTGTAAAGGGTTAATATACCTTTGGCCTGTGTAAAGGTTAATATACCGTTGGCTCCGTAGGGTTAATATACCTTTGTTTGTGTAAGGTTAATATACTTTTGGCTGTGTAAGGGTTAATCATACCTTTGGCTCCAGGGTTATTCTGGTTGTCAAGGGTTAATATACCTTGGCTGTTAATAGCTGCTGAGAGGGTTTAATAACCTTTGGCTCCGTAAAGGGTAATATACCCTTTGGTTGTGTAAAGGGTTAATACATTTCCATTTGAATGTATAAAGGTTATATAACTACTTTGGCTCCGTAGGTTAATTAACCTTTGGATGATAAAGGGTTAATATACGTTGTTGGCTGTGTAAAGGGTATATATCCTTTGGGCTGTGTAAAGGGTTAATATACTTTTGCTGTATGTGTAAAGGTTATATACCTTTGGCTGTGTAAAGGGTTATATACCTGTTTCTGGTAATGTAAAAGGGTTATTAGCACCTTTGTCTAGGCTGGTACATACACTGCTGTGTAAAGGGTTAATACACCTTTGTCTGGCTGGGTACAGGGTTAATACCCTTTTCTGTGCATACTTGTGTGTTAAAGGGGTTTATTACACCTTTGGCTGTGTAAAGGGTTAATAACCTTTGGTTGGGTGAGTGAGAGTGACCATGTGATTGGAGCTATCTGTGACTTTCTAAGTGCTCATTTCACCAGACAATGTCCGAAGTCTTTTCCCAGTCAGCGAGGGGTAACTGCTGTCCATTGGGAGTATTAGGTTTCTTCTGTAATAGACAAGTTTGTGGTGATTTGCAAATATTATGTTCCGTGGCCCACCTACCCCCATGGTCAGGCCCCTCCCCTCACAGCAAACCGCATCATCTAATATAATCCGTACGCGGCTCATTCACAATTTTCTCACAATGATTGGGATCACAGTTTAGGCCTTAAAACTTTTCTGGGACAGTGACACACACTGATATTATGAACAGGGGACCCTGGGGGACACACTTCTATACCTCTTAACACCTATAAACAAACCATCTTCCTTGCAAATAAAACTACATTCCCAGCAGCCCTTTCCATGTCCTTTCTGTGATATTGGGTTTAAAACCGTTTCCTGCCTGTACAACCTTTGGTATGAGTCCCAATCCCCCGTGTGTATCTGTATTACCAGCTGACAGGTCCAACCCATGGCCAGCTGCCACGCCGCCTTTCCCCAATATACCGATGATGAAGTCCTTTTTGGTTTATTTAAATCATGGCCACATCCTGCCTGTTTGTACTTGGTTCTATCTAGTGTGCCGGGTGCGATTGGAATAATTAAAAGGTTTTCGGGCAAAGTCTGATGCTCAGGAGTTCTCTAAATAAACTTGTGACAAGAAATCAATATCACGATAGGAGCAGCTGTAGATTCCCACCAATGGGCCACACTTGCGACTATCGCCTTGGTCTGATGATATCCATGTAACATTGACTGGTACACACCATTTATTATTATTATTTATTTATCTAGCGTAACATCTTTCCAATATTCTTTACAATGACATGTATACATTCACATCAAGGCCCTGACCTGAAGAGCTTATCAATCTAATCACATATATGACCACTACAACCTATCAAGTAGGTCTTTATGTTGTTGGGGAACCTGAGTGCCCATAGGAAACCCACGCAAGCACGGGGAAACATACAAACTCCTTAAATTGTCCAAGGTGGAATCAGAACTCGGACCTCAGCGCTGGCAGGAATGAGGCTAACCACTGACCCACGTGCTGCCCAGAGGGACTGATACAACCATGCTGGTACGACACCATAGGGAACGATACACATTGACTGGTACACCCAAAGGCCGATAAGCTGGTACATCGAATTCATTGACGGACACCCATGGGCTAACCATTGGCACTGAACACCCATAGGGACTGATCACATTGACTGTTACACACCATAGAGACTGATCAGCATTGACGGTACACACCATAGGGACGATTAGACACATTGACTGTACACACCATATAGAGACTTGATAACACATTGACTGGTACACACCAAGGGCTGATACCACTTGACTGGTACACACCATAGGGACTGATACACATTGACTTGTACACACATAGGGCTGATACATTACTGGTACAACACCCTAGCTGAAGACTGACTAGAACACATATGTATCACAGAGTACACACCATAGAACCTGATACACATTGACTGGTACACCCATAGGGACTTTACTGATGGTACACTAGCTGTAATGACTGTACAACATAGAGATGATCACTTACGACACCTGATGCTGTGGTACACATAGGACTACACATTGACTGTAAACAACCACATGGACTGATACACATGACTGGTACACCACCATAGGGACCTATAACACATTGACTGGTAACACACACATAGGGCTGATACCATTGACTGGTACCGTCACCGGATAGACCGATCACCTTGGACTGGTACACAATTACCAAGGGACGATACACATTGACTCTGGTACCACACATAGAATACATTACGGTACTACACCTAGGACTGGATCACATTACGGACACACCAGGGCTAGAACTTGACTACAACCTGGGACTGTACACATGAGTCAAACAGGTGACACTGACTGGACACAAGATGAACAGACTGGGTAACTATAGATAAACATGACTGACTTAAGGACTGATCACATTGCTGCACCCATTATTAGACTTACGTAGAATTTGCTAGACTACAACTGCATATCTAGACTGTACAACTAGGATTGACAAACCTGTACTGTGAATTGATACATAGACTGGTACACACCGTAGGAATTGATACATTGACTGTACACACTTGTAGGAATTGATACTAGACTGGTACACACTGAAGTCATTGATACTGACGGTACACACCCGTAGATGACAAGCCTGTGTAATGGAATTGATACATAACTGGTACACGCCGTAGGAATTGATACATAGACTGGTAACACAAACCGTAGGAATTGATACATAGACTGGTAACACACTGTAGGACTTGATACATAGACTGGTACAACACCGGAGTGAGGAATTGAATACATAGACTGGTACAACGAATCATTACTGGTACTGTAATTGATACATAGAACTGGTACCACGAGAGACATAGATGGAACAGTTACCAATTGACTGAACAATGAGGACTGATACAACTACCGCCTACGAATTTACATTGACCTGGACACACCTGTAGGAATTGATACATGATACTGGTACCAACCGTAGGAATTGATATCATAGACTGGTACCCACTGTCAGGAATTGATACATAGATGGTACACCTTAGGAATTGATCATAAGAAAAAAAAAAAAAACATGGTACACACCGAGGATTGATTACATATCGCGTACACAACCTGTGAGAATTGATACATAGACTGATATACACAATGTTGGAATTGATACTATACTTGTACACCGTAGGAATTGTACATAGACTGGTACACACACTAGGATAACGCAACTTTGATACATAGACCTGGGTACAGTCACAGCCTGTACAAGATTGGTACATCGACTGTACACACTGTAGGAATTGATAAAAACATTATACTGCTGGAACACCGTAGGAATTGGTACATAACGTTTACAACACGTTGGAATTGATATACGAAACTGACTGGTACAAACACCTTTCGGAATTGATACACTTTGCAGACTGTGCACCCCGTAGGAATTGATACATAGACCTGGTCACACTGTAGGAATTGATACTAGACTGTGAACACACGTAGGATGATACAAGACTGGTGGCACACTGTAGGAATTGATACTAGACTGGTACACAACCGTAGGAATTGATACATAGATGTACACAACACTGTAGGAATTGATACATAGACTGGTCACACTGTAGGGAATTGGTACATAGACTGGTGACACACGTAGGAATTGATACATAGACTGTACACACGTAGAATTGATACAGATGACATGATGGTACAAACGCTAGAATTGAACCAGATGATACGTGGAGACGACACCACCGTAGGATTGATTCATAGACTGGTACCACACTGTAGGATTGATACTGAACTGGTACAACACTGTCATGGAATTGATACATATACCTGTACATGTGAGATACATATCCGGTACAGCGCATATGATTATCATAGACTGGTGCACACCGTATGAATTGATCCATGACGTGCACAACGTACGGATTGATACATAGCCTGGTACCACACGTAGAAATTGATACATATACTGGTCCACCAACGTAATGGAATTGACATAGACTGGTACCACACTCGTAAGGAATTGATACATCGACTGGTCACACCGTAGGAAATTATGAACTTACACCGTAGTATGGATAGCACACTGTAGGAATTGATACATAGACTGGTGACTACTGTATGAAATTGATACATAGACTGGTCCACACACCTGTAGGAATTGATATACTTACCTAGATTGGTACATATACTGCACGAACCGATAATAAACCGAGGAAAATTGATCACTGACTGGTACCACCGTAGATTGATACACTAGACTGGTCACAATACCGTGTGAATGGATCCACTAGACTGTACTCCACCGTAGAATTGATACATATGACTGGACACCACCGTAGAATTGATAACATAGACTGGTACCCCTGGTAGAATTGATACATAGACTGTACCCACACTGTAGAATTGAACATAGACTGGTACACACTGTAGGAATTTGTACATAGACTGGTACCAACCCAACAACCGTAGAATTGATAACGGTTCACCTAGGAACTAGCTGGGTGCACACGCTAGAATTGATACATAGACCTGGTACACACCGTAATTTGGTAAACGGAATTAGATGAACATAGCTTGGTACAACCCTGTAGGAATTTGAATTAGACAAGACTGGTACACACGTAGGAATTGATACATCGACTGGGCACACTGTAGTAATTGCTACTAGACTGGTGCACACTGTAGGACTTGATACATAACTGGTACACCCAAACAACCGTCGGATTGATACATAATCTGGTGCACACTGGTAGGATTGATACAAGACTGTTGCACCACCGTAGGATTGATACATAGAACTGGTACACACCGTAGAATTGATCATAGACGGTACACACCGTAGAAATTGGATACATAGACTGGTACACAAAAATACAGAAAAACGTAGGAATGGATACATATACTGGTTGACACCCGTAGAATTGATACATAGTAACGTACACACCGTAGGAATTGAATTACATAAGACTGTACACACTGTATGAATTGATACATAGCACTGGTACAACACCCCTTTAGTAATTGATAACATAGACTTGGTACAACCATAGAATTGATACTAGACTGTACCACACCGTAGGAATTGATACCTAGACTGGTACAAAACCACGTAGGATTGATACCTAACTGGTACACAACCCGTAGAATTGATACATAGACTGTACAAACACCGTAGAATTGGACATAGCCTGGTCACCAACCGTAGGAATTGATACATATACTGGTACACATCACCGTAGGATTGCTACATAGACTGGTACACACCGTCGAATTGGGGATCTAGACTGGTACACATAACGGAGGAATTGATACATAGACTGGTACACACCGTAGTTGATACATGACTGGTACACAACACCAAAAACCGTAGAATTGATACATAGACTGGTACAACACTGTAGGAATTGATACTAACTGGTACACACTGTAGGCATTGATACATTGACTTGTACCCATACCGTCGGAATTGATACCTAGACTGGTACACAACTGTGGAATGATAATAGACTGTACACAGCTGTAGAATTATACATAGACCTGGTACACACCATAGGAAATTGATACATAGACTGGTACACAACCCGTAGGAATTTGATCCATCACTAGACTGGTACCCGCACCGTAGGCATGATACATAGACCTGGTACCAACCGTCAGGAATTGATACATAGACTGGTACACATCTTAGGAATTGATACAATAGACTGGTACACACTGTAGGTAATTGATACATGACTGGTACACACCCCATAGGAATTGATAACATAGACTGTACACCACCGTAGGACAATTGATTACATAGACTGGTACACCCGTAGGAATTGATACATATACTGGTACAAAACACCACACCGTAGGAATTTTGAGACATAGACTGGTACACACTGTAGGATTGCTACATTAGACTGGTACACACCGTAGGAATTGATACATAGACGGTACACAATCTGTAGGAATTGATCATAGACTGGTACCACCATAGGAATTGATACATAAGACTGGTCCAAACACACACTGTGGAAATTGATACATAGACTGGACACAACCGTAGGAATTGATACTAGACTGGTACAGCACCATAGGAATTATACATAGACTGGTAACCCGTATGGAATTGATCATGACTGGTACACCCGGTAGGAATTGAATACATAGACTGGTACACAAACCGTAGCATTGAATACATAGACTGGTACCACCGTAGGAATTGATACATAGAGACTGGTAACACCGCGGATTGAAGCATAGACTACTGGTACACACACGTAGGATTGATACATAGCCTGGTACACACCGTAAGGAATTGATACATGACTGTACACACTGTAGGGAATTGATACATAGACCTGGTTACACACACGTATGAATTGATACATAGACTTGGTTACACACACCCCGTAGCATTGATACATAGACCTGTACACACACCGTAGAATTGATACATAGACTGGTACACACTACCGTAGGATTGATAATGACTGGTACACACCGTAGGAATTGATATAGACTGGTACAACAACTGTAGGATTGATACATAGACTGGTACACCACTGTCGAATTGATACATATACTGGTACACCTGTATGGAATTGATACATAGACTGGTACAAGACACCGGTAGGAATTGATACTTGACTGTTACACACTGTAGGAATTGATACATAACTGGTACACACTGTCGGAATGATACAGAAGCTGGTACACAAACTGTAGAATTGGTACATAGACTGGTACCACCCCTTATGAATTGATCTAGACTGGTACACCACTGTAGGATTGATACATAGACTGGTACAAACATTACTGTATGAATTGATACATAGACTGGTACACACTGTAGGAATTGATACATAGACTGTACAACACAACGCTAGGAATGGAGTCCATAGACTGGTACAAAAAAACTGTATGGAATTGACATACATTGACTGGTACACACTGTAGGAATTATACATAGAACTGGTACACCACGTCGGAATTGAGTACCTAGACTGGTACACACCGTAGGACTTGTTACATAGACTGTACAACACTGTATTAATTGATACATATACTGGTACACACCGTAGGAATTGATACTAGACTGGTACAACACCGTAGGAATTGATACATTGACTGGTACACCACTGTAGGAATGATACATAACTGGTACACAACCGTAGTAATTGATCCATAACCTGGTACAATCCAACAACCGTAGTAATTGAATACATAGACTGGTACACAACTGTAGGAATTGATACATAGACTGGTAACACACCGAGGATTGATACATAGACTTGTACACATCAACTGTAGGAATTGATACATAGACTGGTAACACCCCGTCGGAATTGATACATAGACTGTACACACTTTAGAATTGATACATATGGACTGGTACACACCGTATGAATTGTACATAGACTGTACACCCGTAGAATTGATACATAGCCCTGGTACACACTGTAGGATTGATACATAGACTGTTACACCCTGTAGGAATTGTACATAGAACTGGGTAAACAACTGTAGGAATTGATACCAGACTGGTACACACTGTAGGAATTGATACATAGACTGGTACACCGCCGTAGGAATTGATACACTAGACTGGTACAACACCGTCGGGAATGATACATAGACTGGTAACACACCCGTAGGAAATGGATAATAGACTGGTACACACTGTAGGAATTGCTACCATAGACTGGTACACACCGTAGGACTGATACATAGACTGTACAACACGTAGGAATTTGATGCATAGACTGGTACACACTGTAGGAATTGTACATAGACTGGTACCAGCAACCGTAGGACTTGATACGTAGACTGGTAACCCACGTAGGATTGATACATAGACGGGTACACACCGTAGAATTGATACTAACTGGGTACACACTGTAGGAATTGTTCTATACTGGTGCACACGTAGGAATTGATACATAACTGTAACAACCCTGAGGTGGATACATAGACTGGTACACACCGTAGGAATTGATACATAGACTGGTACACACCGTAGGATTGTACATAAAACTGGTACACACTGTGGACTTGATAATAACTGGTACAAACAACCGTAGGATTGTTTACATAGACTGGTACCACAACGGTAGGAATTGATACATATAGACTGGTCAAACACTGTAGGATTGATACATAGACTGGTACACACTGTAGGAATTTGATCCATAGACTGGTACACCAAACCGTAGGAATTGATTACGATAGACTGTACACTGGTACACAAACTGTAGGAATTGATAATAGACTGGTACACATACCGTAATGAATTGATCATAGCTGGGTTACAACCGTAGGAATTGTTACATAGACTGGTACACACGTAGGAAGTTGATACCTAGACTGGTACACACCCGTAAGCATTGATACATAGACTGGTCCAACCGGTAGATTGATACATAGACTGGTGCACACTGTAGGAATTGATACTAAACTGGTACACCTGTAGGAATGTTACATAGACTGGTACAACAACTGGTAGAATGTGGATACATCGACTGGTACCCAGACCGTAGATTGATACTAGACTGGTACACACTGTGGAATTGATACAATAGACTGGTAACACCACCATTAGGAATTGATCATATACTGGTACACACTGTAGTAATTGATACATAGACTGGTACAAACGCCGTAGGTCAGAGGCGACATTTCCCCACCATTTTTTTTATATATAACTAACTGGGGGGATTGTGACTTGCTGCTATTAAAGTAGTTTCATTGGAGTCCATCAGCATGGTAACTCCATAGAGAACAACACACACACGCACATGTATACAGACCACAAGACACAGGTGGCATTGATACGTTTGTTAAATCTCTCCTTGTTTCTTGTTTTAAATATTTCAGCCAGACTAGGTAGACAATATCACACATAGCACAAACCGCACCTGCTGATTTGCTGAGAAACCGGGCCATTGTCCTGCTTTTGTCTATCTTTGGTTCTTAGGAAATTATGAATTTTGATACTATAACGGACATGCTGGAATTTCAGTCTTAAACACTATTACCCATAATTCCTTTATTCCATTTCACACTGAGCATGGGCCCCTGGACCGGGTGGCTATGGGGGAGGAGGGTTTAGACCGAGGCAATAGACATAGAATTCACCATTCATCAATTGGCAGAGAGACATCAGATGCACAGACTTCTCCTTTAAACTTTATTGTCCCCTCAGGTATCTGAACGACGTTTACCTGAGCTGAGGCAAATAAATAAAATTATGATTCTCGGCCTCCAAGCCCTTTTGTAACATGGGGTCAGACTGGACATAGATGTCCCAGCATGCGTGTAGAAGCTGTTCTGAGCATACGCTTTGCATGGTTGGTGTACACCAGCTCTTTACAACTATTAGCAAAGTCCAGTGTAAGGGACTCACTCAGACAGTGACCCCTGTGATGAGGACACAGACTGTCTGTACTGGCCTCAAATGGGGTCTCTTGTGCTTTACCTTCCTCTGCTGGGTGGCTGGCCATCTGTGTATAAGTTACTGTAACTTAATCTAACTGAGCAACGTGCTGGCCAACTGGATCATCAGGAAATGGGTTAAAAATTCCATGTTTACAGCCTGCCTGTCCCAGTAATAACAAGGGAGTCAGTCACCGTTGTCTACTCAGCTAAAGAAAGTGCCGGCGAATTACCTGTTAGTCCACGGAAACCCCAGAGTAAGTAAAGAGCAAAGTATTCCTGTATAGAATGTGTACCACCCGTATAGATCCATTACTGTATAGAATGTGTACACCCTTATAGATCCTTACTGTATAAGAATGTCTACAACCCAGTCTAATCCATTACTGGTAATAGAATGGTTTACACCCCATATAGATCCATTACCGTATGAATGTGTCAAGCCAGTATATATCCATACTGGATAGATGTGTACAACCCCAGTATAGATCTCATTACGGTATATAGAAATGGTTGTACACCCAGTATAGATTCTTCCTGTATAAGATGTGTACCCCAGTTGATCCGTTCTCTGTATAGAATGTGTACAGTACATCCCAGTATAGATCCATTACTGTATAGAATGTGTAAGCCCAGTAATGACTCCATTACTGTCTAGAATGTGTCCAACCCAGTAATAGATCCATTACTGTATAGAATGTGTACAGCCCCAGTAATAGATCCATTACTGTATAGAATGTGTAAACCCAGTATAGATCCATTACTGTATAAATGTGTAAACAACCCAGTCTAGATCCATTACTACTGTTATAGAGTGTACAACCCAGTTAGTCCATACTGTATAGATGTGTACAACCCAGTAATAGATCCATTAACTGTATAGAATGTGTACAACCTACCCAGTATATGATTCCATTACTTTATAAGAATGTGTACAGCCCAGTATAGATTCATTACTATAGAATGGTACAGCCCCGTATAGACCATTACTGTATAAATGTGTACAGTAAGCACGCCCAGTATAAATTCATTACTGTATAGAATGTTGTACAGCCCTTATAGATCCTACTGTATAAATGTGTAGCAGTACCAGCCCACGTACTAATTCATTCTGTATAGAATGTGTACAGCCCAGTTAGAATCCATTACTGTAATAGAATGGTAAAGCCCAGTATGATCCATTACTGTTAGTGTGTACAGTACATCCCGCGTATAGATCCATTACTGTGATAGAATGTGCAGCCCCTATAGATATTACTGTATAGAATGTGTACAGCCCAGTATATATACATACTGTATAGAATGTGTACATTACAGCCCAGTATGATCTATTACTGTATAGAATGTGTACAGCCGCGTAATAGATCCATAACTGTATAGAAATTTCAGTACAGCCCAGTATAGCTCCATACTGTTTGAATGTGTACAGTACAGCCCCAGTATAGATCCATTCTGTATGAATGTTACAGTACAGCCCAGTAGGATTCATTGGCTGTATAGATGTGTACGTACACGCCCAGTATAGATCCATTACTCGTATAGAAGGTGTACCGTACAAGCCCAGTATAAATTCATTACTGTAATAGAATGTTACAGACAGCCCAATATAGATCCATTACTGTATAGAATGTGTACAGTAACACAGAGGCCCAGTATAAAATCCCTTACTGTATAGAATGTGTCAGTACAGCCTCATCCCATTATACTTAATTACTGTATAGTAATGTGTCAGCACAGTCCCAGTATAATTATACTGTTAGAATGTGTCCAGCCAATTCTGGCAATTACTTTATGACATGTGTACAGTACAGCCCAGTTATAGATCCATTACTGTAGAGAATGTGTACGTACAGCCCAGTATAGATTCAATTACTGATAGATGTGTGCATACAGCCCAGTAATAAAATTCATTACTGATAGAAGTTGTACAGTAACAGCCCAGTACGACCATTACTGTAATAGAATGTTACATACAGGCCCAGTCTAGATCCTTACGTATAGAAATGTTACAGACCGCCCAGTTAGATTCATTAACTGTAATAGAATTTTTACAGTACAGCCTCCCAGTGATAGATCCATTTACTGTAAAATGTTACAGCCAGTATAGATCCATTACTGTATAGAATGTGTACAGCCCAGTATAGATCCATTACTGTATAGAGTGTACAGTACAGTCCCAGTATAGATCATACTGTTCGACTGTGTCAGCCCATATAGATCTCATTAACTGTATAGACAATGTTTCAGTAGCAGCCCAGTATAGATCCATTACGGTTTAGAATGTTGTACAGTACATCCCAGTATAGATCCATTTACGTATAAATTTTACAGTACAAGCCCAGTATAGATTCATTGCTGTATGATGTGTACAGTCCGCCCAGTATGATCCATTACTGTAAGATGTGTACAGTACCGCCCGGTAATACATTCATTTACTGTATAGAATGTGTACAGTACAGCCCAATATAGATCCATTACTGTATAGAATGTGTACGTACCGCCCAGTATCATCCATTACTGTCTAGAAATGTGTACATAACAAGCCCGTATAATTATTTCGGTATCGAAATGTTACAGACACAGCCCCAGTAATAAATTATTACGGTATAGAATGTGTAAACCAAGTATAGATCCATTACTGTATAGAATGTGTACAGTAACAGCCCGTATAGATCCATTACTGTATGAATGTGTACAGTACCGCCCGTATAGATTCATTACTGTCGAGAATGTGTGCAGTACAGAACACAACACAAACAAACAACCAAACACAAAACAACAACAAACATACAACAAAACAGAACCAAAAAACACAAACAAAAAACACAACAAAACAAAGAAACAAGAGTACAAAAAAACCATCCCAACAAACAACCCCCCCACAAAAAACAACACAAATACAAGAAAACAACAAAAACACTAAAACAAACAAAACAACAAAAAACAAAACAAAACAAAAAAAACAAATCAAGCATCAAAAAAAAAAACGCACAAGAAAAACAAAAACAAAAAATACACAACACACACACAAAAAAAACAACACAAAAAAAAACAAAATACAAAAAAACAAAAACAAACAACAGAAAAAAAAAAAAAAACAACACAAAAACAGAAACAAAGACAAAAACAAACCAACTAAACACAAAAAAACACACACCCGGCCCAGTATAAATTCTTAACTGTAAAGAATGTTTACAGGTACAGCCCAGTATGATCCTTACTGTATAAAAGGAAGTGTACAGTACAGCCCCATATAGATCCATTACTGTATAGAAATGTGTACAGTACAGCCCAGTATAGATTCTTACTGGATAGAATGTGTGCTTGCAGCCCAGTATAAATTTCAATTACTGTATAGATGTGTACAGTACAACACAAGCCCCATGTGTAGAGATTCATTACTGTATAGAATGTGTACAGTATAGATCCATTACTGTATAGAATGTGTACAGTACAGCCAGTATAAGATTCATTCTGTATAGAATGTGTACAGTACAGCCCGTAAGTTCATTAAACTGTATAGAATGTGTACGTACAGCCCTAAGATCCATTCATTTATCGCATGTGTACAGTACAGCCCAGTCAAACCCATTACTGTAATGAATATGTCCATTACAGCCCATTAGACATCCATTACTGTATAGAAATGTGTACACTACAGCCCAGTATAAATCCATTACTGTATAGCATGTGTACAGTACCGCCCAGATACAATTAATTCCTGTATAGAATGTGACCTACAGCCCATAATGATTCATGTACGTATAGAATGTGTACGTATAAGATCCATTACTGTATATACAAGCCCAGCTAATCCGTCCATATATAGTTTTGTTAGGTCGGCACACTCAATAGGTATTCAAAAACACATACTCTTTAATGTTAGTGCTGAAAACAACAAATGCCAAATACCCCCAACTTTCGAAGGGGGGTCCAACACCCTGGTTGGACCCCCCGAACGTTGTTGTGTATTTGGCTTTTGGTTGTTTTCGCACTTAATAAATAGTATTGTTTTGAATCCGCATATTTGAGTGTGCCTACCTACAACTATCTTGACTGATTATACTTACCTGCAGTGGCCCAGTTTATCGGAAGTGCACCTCAACCTAATCTATCAGGTAACCACAGGGTTGGATGAAATGGAACAGCCCGTATAGATTCATTGCTGTAATAGAATGTGTACGTACAGCCCAGTATAGATCCATTACTGTATAGAATGTGTACAGTACAGCCCAGTATAAATTCATTACTGTATAGAATGTGTACAGTACAGCCCAGTATGATCCATTACTGTATAGAATGTTACAGTACAGCCCAGTATAAATCCTTACTGTATAGAATGTGTACAGTACAGCCCAGTATAGATTATTACTGTATAGAAATGTGTACAGCCACAGTCCAGTTACAATAAATTAATTACTGTATAGAATGTGTACAAGCCCAGTATAGATCCTTACTGTATAGAATGTGTACAGTACAGCCCAGTATAGATCCATTACTGTATAGAATGTGTACAGTACAGCCCAGTATAGATTCATTACTGTATAGAATGTGTGCAGTACAGCCAGTATAAATTCATTACTAGTTAGAATGTGTACAGTACAGCCCAGTATAGATCCATTACTGTATAGAATGTGTACAGTACAGCCAGTATAGATCCATTCTGTATAGAATGTGTACAGTACAGCCCAGTATAGATTCATTATGTATAGAATGTGTGCAGTGCAGCCCAGTATAAATTCATTACTGTATAGAATGTGTCATACAGCCAGTAGATTCATTACGTATAGAAATGTGTACAGTATAGATCCATTACTGTATAGAAGTGTACAGTACACCCAGTATGATCTTACTGTATAGAATGTGTACAGTACAGCCCAGTATAGATTCATTACTGTATAGAATGTGTACAGTACAGCCCAGTATAGATCCATTAATGTATAGAATGTGTACAGTACAGCCCAGTATAAACCCATTACTGTATAGAATATGTACATTACAGCCCAGTATAAATCCATTACTGTATAGAATGTGTACACTACAGCCCAGTATAAATCCATTACTGTATAGAATGTGTACAGTACAGCCCAGTACAAATTAATTACTGTATAGAATGTGTACAGTACAGCCCAGTATAGATTCATTACTGTATAGAATGTGTACAGTATAGATCCATTACTGTATAGTACAGCCCAGCATAATCAGTCATATATAGTTTGTAGGTAGGCACACTCAATATGGTATTCAAACAATACTCATTTATTTAAGTGCTGAAAACAACAAATGCCAAATACACACAACGTTTCGGGGGGGTCCAACCCTGGTTGGACCCCCGAAACGTGTGGTATTTGCATTGTTGTTTCAGCACTTAAATAAGATTAGTGTTTGATACCATATTGAGTGTGCCTCCTACAACTATATATGAACTGATTATACTTACCTGCAGTGGCCCGGTTATAGGAAGTGCACTCAAACCTTACTATCTATCAGGGCTACCAAATTGGATTGAAAATGGACAGCCCAGTATAGATTCATTTGTATAAGTGTGTCAGTACGCCATATAAATTGTTCTGTATAAATGCTACGCCAGTATAGATCATTATGTACATGACGACAGCCAGTAAGATTATTAAGATATGACATAAGCCTATGTCATAGATAGTGGTCAGCTACCTACTGTATAGAATGTACAGTACAGCCCATTTAGATTCATTACTGTATAGATGATGTACAGTATAATTCATTATGTACGAATGTGACAGTCACCAGTATAGATTCATTACTGTATAGAATGTGTACAGTATAGATCCCATTACTGTATAGAATGTGTACAGTACAGCCCAGTATAAATTCATTACTGTATAGAATGTGTACAGTACAGCCCTGTATAAATTCATTACTGTATAGAATGTGTACAGTACAGCCCTGTATAAATTCATTACTGCATAATGTGTACTACAGCTAGTATAGATTTTTATAGATAGATAGTTTATATTGTGTAACGGGACCGATATAGATTTAATAGATATATATATATATATTAATATAATATATAATAATTATATATAAATACGTATTTATATTGCATACGGGACCCGGTATAGATTTAATAGAATATATATAGTTATATTGTGTAAATGGAGCCCGGTATAGATTAAATGTATATTATATAGTTTATATTGTGTACAGGGGAGCCCGGTATAGATTTAATAGTAATATATATAGTTTATAATTGGTGTACAGTGGAGCCGGTATAGATTTAATAGAATATATATAGTTTATATTGTGTACATGGAGCCCCGGTATAGATTAATATAATATAATTAGTTTATATTGTGTCAGTGAGCCCGGTATAGATTAATAGAATATATATAGTTTATATTGTGTACAGTGGAGCCCGGTATAGATTTAATAGAATATATAGTTTATATTGTGTACAGGGGCGCCGGTATAGATTTCAATAGAATAATATTTATATTGTGTACAGTGAGCCCGGTATAGATTTAATAGAATATATATAGTTATTTATTGTGTAATGGGAGCCCGGTATAGATTTAATAGAAATATATAGTTTATATTGTGTACAGGGGAGCCCGTATAGATTTAATAGAATATATTATAGTTTATATTGTGACGTGGAGCCCGGTATAGATTTAATAGAATATATATAGTTTTATATTGTGTACGGGGAGCCCGGTAATAGATTAATAGAAATATATAGTTTATATTGTGTACATGGGAGCCCGGTTAGATTTAATAGTATATATATAGTTTATATTGTGTACAGTGGAGCCCGGTTAATAGTTAAGAATATATATAGTTTTATTGTGTACAGGGAGCCCGGTATAGATTTAATAAATATATAGTTTAATTGTGTACATGGAGCCCGGTATAGATTTAATAGAATATAGTTTATATTGGTACTGGGGAGCCCGTTGATTAATGAATATATATAGTTAATTGTGTACAGGGGAGCCCGGTATAGATTTAATACAATATATATGTTTATATTGTGTACAGTGGAGCCCGGTATAGATTTAATAGTATATATATTTATATTGTGTTACAGTGGAGCCCGGTATAGATTTAATAATATATATAGTTTATATTGTGTACAGTGGAGCCCGGTATAGATTAATAGATATTATGTTTATATTGTGTACAGTGGAGCCCGGTATAGATTTAATAGAATATATAGGTTTATATTGTGTACAGTGGAGCCCGGTATAGATTAATAAATATATATAGTTTATATTGTGTACAGTGGAGCCGGTAGATTTAATATAATAAATAGTTTATATTGTGTACAGTGGAGCCCGTATAGATTTAAATGAATATTATAGTTATATTGTGTAAGTGGAGCCCGGTATAGATTTAAAGAATATATATGTTTAATTGTGTACAGGGAGCCCGGTATAGATTTAATAGAATATATAGAGTTTATATTGTGTACAGGGGAGCCCGGTATGATTTATAGAATATATATAGTTTATAGTGTTGTACAGGGGAGCCCGGTATAGATTTATATATATATATTATTTGTGTACGGGGAGCGGTATAGATTTATAGATATATATAGTTTATTGTGTACAGGGGAGCCCGGTATAGATTTAATAGTATATATTAGTTTTATTGTGTACATGGGAGCCCGGTATAGATTTAATAGATATATATAGTTTATATTGTGTACAGGGGAGCCCGGTATAGATTTAATAGTAATATATATAGTTTATATTGTGTACATGGGAGCCCGGTATAGATTATATAGAACTATATATAGTTTATATTGTGTAACATGGGAGCCCGGTATAGATTTATAGAATATATATAGTTATATGGTGTACAGGGGGCCCGGTATAGATTTAATAGATATAAATATTAGTTATTTGTGAACGGGGAGCCCGGTATAGATTTATATAGAATATTATAGTTTATTGTGTACAGGGGAGCCCGGTATAGATTTATAGAATATATATAGTTTATATTGTGTACATGGGAGCCCGGTATAGATTTAATAGATATATATAGTTTATATGTGTACTGGGAGCCCGGTATAGATTTAATAGAAATATATAGTTTATATTGGTGTACAGGGGAGCCCGGTATAGATTTAATAGAATATATATAGTTTATATTGTGTACATGGAGCCCGGTTAGATTTAATAGAATAATATAGTTTATATGTGTACAGGGGAGCCCGGTATAGTATTAATGAGATATATATAGTTTATATTGTGTACATGGGATCCGGTATAGATTTAATAGAATATATATAGTTTTATATTGTGTACAGGGAGCCCGGTAATAATTTAATAGATATATATAGTTTATTGTGTACAGGGAGCCCGGTATAGATTTAATAGAATATATTAGTTTATATGGTGTACGGGGAGCCCGGTATAGATTTAATAGAATATATATGTTTAATATTGTGTACAGGGAGCCCGGTATAGATTTAATAGAATATATATAGTTTATATTGTGTACAGGGGAGCCCGGTATAGATTTAATAGAATATATATATTTATATAGTGTACAGTGGAGCCCGGTATAGATTACTAATAGAAATATTAGTTTATATTGTGTACAGGAGCCCGGTATAGATTTAATAGAATATATATAGTTTATATTGTGTATACGGGAGCCCGGTATAGATTTAATAGATATATATAGTTTATATTGTGTACATGGGAGCCGTATAGATTTAATAGAATATATATAGTTTATATTGTGTACAGGGAGCCCGGTATAGATTTAATGATATATATAGTTTATATGGTGTACAGGGGAGCCCGGTTATAGATTTAATAGAATATATATAGTTTTATATTGTGTACATGGGACCCGGTATAGATTTAGATATATATATAGTTTATATGGTACAGGGAGCCCGGTATAGATTTAATAGAATATATAGTTTATATTGTGTACATGGGGAGCCCGTATAGATTTTTAATAGAATATATATAGTTTATTTGGTTACAGGGAGCCCGGTATAGATTTATAGAATTATATAGTTTATATTGTGTACAGGGAGCCCGGTATAGATTTAATAGAATATATAGTTTATATGTGGTACAGGGGGCCCGGTATAGATTTATAGAATATAATGTTTTATTGTGTACAGGGGAGCCTGGTTTTTATATGCTGGCGTTAACCATATAGTAGTGACTGTATAGGTCTATGATGTCACTGTATAGGTCTATGATGTCACTGTATAGGTCTATGAGGTCATTCATTGTCAAATTGTATCTTCCATACTAAAAAGCCATTAGACTGGATTGGCTGGAAATCTATCAGCCATTTGTTTGCGGTTGTGCCACCAGCCCCGATGTAATATAAGTTACTGTCACAGGGTCTGGGCTTGTTCAATGTCCCGCTCTACAGCGTGGTAAGGAATGAATGAATGGGTATGAGCACAGAGAGGGGCGTGTTGGCAGCCGTGTCAGTCACTGAGGTCGGATTCCTCGCCCCCTCCCTCCCTGTGTATGGCTGGAGGGTGTGTGAACATGTGTTCAGCTGTCCACTGCAAGGCACAGTCCTCCCTATGTGGAGCCGTGAGCTGTCTATCCTCCGTCCAGTTGTAACTCAGACCCTGGAGGTGGAGCAAGCTACACTCACCAAAGACAGGAAGAGGGGAGAAAGTTCCTTGTGCCTGGTGTAAGCTCCGTCGTGCGTCTGACACTTCTCCCCGTGGAGAGTCAGCTGGCCCCCTGGCACCGGATTTCGAAAACTCAGCTCAAGGAAGTTCCTGCTTTTTATTGATTTTATAGCTCAGCGTGTGGTGTCCGTTCTTCTTCTCTGGAATTCAATTAACCCAGTCAGGCAAGATGGTGGTGGCTGGAATGCTGATGCCGCTGACCATTTACGGGCCATTTACGAGTGCTGTTTAGAGGTATGGGGTGATGGTAGCGAAGACGATGAGCGCCCACAGAGTCGCCATGCTGAAATTCCTGGCTCACCACACCTGCAGTCACAAAGCAAGGGTTCGCGAAGTCCCGTGGGTACGTGGAGAGAACCTTATTGTGTGGCGTCATTGTTTACTGGTATCTTACAACGAGGCATCGTCTACCTGCGCCATACCTTCACCCTGCCCCCTGAGATTGTACCTGCATCCCTGCAAAGGGTCAGGCGCCCTGCACCCATGGCTGGCATACCTAGACCTAGACCAATGGGCTCCAAAGTGCGAACCGTCCGTGGACCCACATCTTATGTTCCCAAGGCCATGATAGGGGGAGAGGCAAGAGTACAGGAAGAGCCAAGAGCCCCCAGTACAGAAGCCGCAGAGGTCGATCCCAGGCCTTTCACCCCCAGCCAGCGTGCAGCAAGGCAATTCGGATCATGGGGGGTGGCAAAGTTGGCAAATGGGGATGCACAGGAAAATCTAAAGGGCTTGTTAGCCAGACAGACCCCCCAATTCTATAAGGAGGAACATCAAGGCAAACGGGCACAGGAGAAGGAGACCAGGAGGGTCCAGAGACAGAGGAGGAAGTGGAGATCACCAGCGGTTGAAATCAGTGACAACTTTCTCAGAGCCCCATGTTACCAGGCACAGCGTGGCAGAGAGAACAGGATCTGGCGAACGGAGGCACCGATGAGCTGGGGAGTCTTCCAAATCCAGCAACTTCCGAGCCTCAGCCTGGAGCAGAAAAGGGAGGAGGTTACAAGGAAAAAAGAACATGAGGAAGAGAGAAGCAGAGAGTCGAGTGATCTCACCCCTACACCCGAGAGCAGAGATAAGAGAGGGAAGAGACCAGGTCTCTAGGGACAGAGGAGAAAATCACCTCTCACCTTCAACTTGGGCACAGAAGAGTCGCAAGAGCCTCACCAAGAACGGGTCCAAACAAAGCAATTAGAGCGCAAGCAGACAGTCCCCTTATCTCTAATGCAAATCATGTCAGTGGGTTCTCCAAAGAAAGGCCTGGGGAGAAGACAGGAGCCAAAGAACAAAAACACGATGATCAATTCACCCGGACATCGAGGTACCAAATTCAGTGACTTCAGCTCCAGACCTGCAAAAGTCCGAAACCAAGGGAAGAATAAAAGTAAGAAGGGCTAGAAAAATCGAAGTAAAATCCAAACTCTAGAAATCAAGACCAATCATTGGCTAGAGGAGAAGGGGAAGAGACCCCAAGTAGAGGGACAGCAGAAATCTGCTACAGCCGCCACCAAACCCAACAGAGGAGCCCAAACCGGAGACCAAGCAGAGGAGGAAAGGAAAGAAAGAAAGCAGACAAGATGTGAAAGAAGAATAGAGACCGTGGGGGAATTTAGTGAAAAAAGGTCCAAAAGACACCCCAACGAGACCGAGGCCCAGCGTGCCCAGCTGAGCACATCTAGCCGCATGGTGATGGAGAAGCCGTCCCTGAACAAGGCCCATCATTAGTGTCCCAAAGCTGCCAGATGGTGGGAAAAAGATGGTGGAACATGTGCAAGAAGATGTGGAAGGGACCAAACAAAGGTGGAAAGGGAAGCCTCCAGCATCAGGTAATTAAGAGCAAAGTGGGATGGTTGGAAGCAGGTGCAGGGAGACAGAGAGGCTTGCAGGTCCAGACCCATCCTAGTGAGGTTTTCAAGGAACAACTCATCAAGGAGACAGGGATGGAAGAGGCCACAGCTTGAAACGGTGACACTGGACTGTACCACGGAGATTAGTACAAAGAAACCATCACCAAGATAGAACCACTGAAGGTCACCAGAGGCAAGATGAAACGTGTCTTGGTGACCACAGAGACCCTTAATAGGGCAGAAACTGGCGCTATACCCCCTGAACATGGGCAGTCAGCGGGAGAGCAATTCGCAGTAATGGGAGAAATCAAACAAACCAAAAGGAAGAAGCAACGGAAAGAGAATAATATCCAGTAGAGAGACACCGGAGCAGTGACGGTGTCTGAGGAGCCACAAGACACGATGGTGCAGTCGGAATCAAAGGGAGGCGACCAGAACGGAACTAGATGTTGTGGCCTTTCATTGGCCCTTTCCCAGAGTCCTCCGTTTTAAAAGAGACTCCAGCACCTTCCCCGACCCTCAATCTAGAGCCGACTCAAGGCTCCAGGGAAGCCCTAAGGAAAAGCCCCATAGATCAGTACAAGACGCCCACATAAGGTTGTGGTAGAACTGCAAACTGGTCAGATAGAGCCAGAATTGGCCACAATTACCCAAATTCTCCACCAAGGTGTCCAGAGAGAAAGTGCGAGTCCTGAGAAAATAGAGGCCTAGGCACAGGCTACTGTGGGAGGGACCCCATCGCACTCCACCCCTGATGAAGGTAGGTTAATGTACCATGTGTTTTGTGTTGGGGAGGGGGCAGGGTCTGTAACCCTTTGTGATTGGTTACCGTTTATGATGGAAAATTGTAATTCCCATTGTAGACGGTGGAGCAGTACATTTCTTTTTAAAACCGTCCCATAATGTGTGATACCGTCCAGGCTGGCCGACTCAGGACGTGGTAGTTGTAGTTGAGCATTGTCTGATAGTAGTCCATGTAGGGTAACCATGCGGTGTTAACCTTTAAATTCCAAAGGGAATACAGCACAGGGGTTATGGAGACCCCATTATAGGTTTGTACACTATTGGCTTCTCTATACCTTAACACTGCTCTAATTGCAGCCTGACACCAGGGGCAGCGTCTTCATACAGGCTAAATCCCTTGCCAGTGAAGGGGTGATCTCAAATTCCATCTATCACTGGCAGTGAAGGGGTTTAATAGGGGTTACAACTCTTTGCTGCCAGGGAATAGTGTGTACCAGTCTTAATATTGGGGCTCATTTAATAAGAGGTGTAACTATGATTGTGCTAATTATCTAACCAGTCAGATACACCTTCTATTATATGTGCCCATTGTCTCCACTGTTCATTCTGTTTAGTTAAAGGGTTATTGGAGCCCCTACCATTGGCTAGACTGCGGTGCTGGCAGTTAAAGGGTTATGGATTCCCTACCATTGGCTAGACTGCGATGCTGGCAGTTAAAGGGTTATTGGAGTTCCCTACCATTGGCTAGACTGCGGTGCTGGCAGTTAAAGGGTTATTGGAGTTCCCTACCATTGGCTAGACTGCGGTGCTGGCAGTTAAAGGGTTATTGGAGTTCCCTACCATTGGCTAGACTGTGTGTTTAAGGGTTTTGTTCCCAGGCTACCTGATCTGGATTAGGTTGAGCCAATTGCTAGATGGAACGGTCTGCAGTTAAAGAAGGTTAATGGAAGCCCTAACATGTGCGATAGCGGTGCTGGAGTTGGGTATTGGCTTAGTGGTAGAACGGTAGGTGTGGCAGTTAAGGTTTTACGGTAGCTCTTACCTTGCTGACGTGGGGCGGAGTTATAGGGCGTAATATGGAGCTTACCTGGCCTTAGACCTGTGGGCTGGGTAAAATGGTTAGGGATCATCCATTGCAGCTGTGGCGGTGTGGACTGAGTAAGGAGGATTGGGAGCTTTTACTTGGAGACTGATCTGGTTAAAGGTTGGAGCCTTACCCATTCAACTGCGGCTGCAGTAATGGGTCTGGAGCCCACACAATTGCAGGACTCGCGGGCGGGCAGTCTGGGTTATTAGGAAATCTACCTTGCTACAACGCTGGGTCGTGGCAGCCGAACCTTTATAGGTGATATGGAGCATACGCCATTCGCGGCTCGACTGTCGTTAAGGACTGGCCATTTAGTTGGTGGTATGGAATTTTTTAGGGCATCTAACATAAGTCTAAGTAGTAGTGAACGTGATTCTGGGGCTTGGTAAACTGGTAGGTGTGGTTGACATAGCTATCCACTTGGGCGCAATGGAGGTTGCATAGATATAGACCTACTGTGTGGGAATCCTGCGTGGGGCTGGATTAGAAGGGGAGGTGGCTTGCTACGGAATCCTCACTGTCTTGGACCCACACTGATGATCCAGAGGATATATATATAATGTGTCAGTAGGATCATGACACCTAAGTGATACTATCCATACAGGCTCATTATGGCGCATAGCATGCGTGTTGCAGCAGTCTGGATTGACTGTCTGCCTATGGGGGGGGAACCACAAATAGATCACTATCTGATGGTAAAGTATAGCATTTATAAGTGCATTCTCATGGCTTGCTAGTAAATACATTTATAGCAGGTGTCGCATGGGGCCCTATACTGGCCCTCATAGTATATTCCTCAATATTGGATACGCGGGACTTACCTGGTGACATTGGCCGTACCGCTGGGGCGGGGACCATTTATTTTGGTTTGAAGTGTGGCGGGATATTGTGATTGTGCCGAAATCTTTCTAGTGTCGGGCAGCAATAATCAATCAGAAAATCCCTGGTACTACCTGAACATACACATCCCCCTCCCACCACTCGGCCGTCCCCCCCCCCTGCTCTCTCTCCCCCTCCTCTGGAATTAGCAAACTGGATGGGACATTACTAAAATGTCCCGAACGCATTAACTTTTCCACTCACATAGATGGCAACAGCAAAACATGGCAAAACTCTGTGACTAATATCCTTATAATTTACAGTAGGGGATACATTATCCCTTATAATACATGAGTGGTACCCAGAGTTCCCTGTATAACTCAATCTGTGTCCCTTGTACCTTTATATAGACACAGAACTCCCTCAGTGACTTCTAATATCCTTATAATTTTATGTAGGGGATACATTATCCCTATAATACATGAGTGGTACCACAGAGTTCCCTGTAATACTCAGTCTGTGTCCTTGTACCTTTATAAGACACAGAACTCCTCAGTGACTTCTATATCCTTATAATTTACAGTAGGGATACATTATCCTTATAATACTGAGTGGTACCCAGAGTTCCCTGTATACGCAGTCTGTGTCCTTGTACCTTTATAGGACCAGAACTCCTCATTGACTTCTAATATCCTTATAATGTACAGTAGGGGATACATTATCCCTTATAATAATGAGTGGTACCCAGAGTTCCTGTATGAACTCAGTCGTGTCCTTGTACTTTATATAGACACAGAACTCCTCAGTGACTTCTAATATTCTTATAATTTACATTTACAAGTAGGGGATACATTATCCCTATATACATGAGTGGTACCCCAGAGTTCCCTGTATAACTCAGTCTGTGTCCTTGTACCTTTATATAGACACAGAACTCCTCAGTGACTTCTAATATCCTTATAATTTTACAGTAGGATACATTATCCCTTATAATACATGAGTGGTACCCGAGTTCCTGTATAACTCAGCCTGTGTCCTGGACCTTTATATAGACACAGAACTCCTCAGTGACTTCTATATCCTTATATTTCAAGGGGATACATTATCCTTATAATACCTGAGTGGTACCCAGATGTTCCCTGTATAACTCGTCTGAGTCCTTGTACTTTATATGACACAGAACTCCTCAGTGACTTCTATATATCCTTAAATGTACACAGTAAGGGGATACATTATCCTTATAATACTGATGGTAACCCAGAGTTCCCTGTATAACGTCGTCCTGCGTCTTGTACCTTTATTAGACACCAGAACTCCTCGTGACTTCTAATATCCTTATAATATTTACAGTAGGGGATACATTATCCCTTATAATACATGAGGGGTACCCAGAGTTCCCTGTATAACTCAGTCTGAGTCCTTGTACCTTTATATAGACACAGAACTCCTCAGTGACTTCTAATATCCTTATAATTTACATTAGGGCAGTTCACCATCTCCCATGAAAAATATCACCCTCCACCTATTACATTCTCTGTACATTTATTTTATATATACCGGTGTTTTCTGTACATTCTCTGTGACATTTATTTTCATAATACTGTAGTTTCTGTACATTCTCTGTACATTTATTTTAATATATACGGTCGTTTCTGTACATTCTCTGTACATTTATTTAATATATACGTCGTTCTGTACATTCTCTGTACATTTATTTTAATATATACGGTAGTTTCTGTACATTCTCGTACATTATTTTAATATATACGGTAGTTTCGTACATTCTCTTTACATTTATTTAATATATACGGTAGTTTCTGTACATTCTCCTCTGAACATTTCCCATTTTCTCATTGTTATCTAAACACAATAATAGTTTATTCTTTCCTTTAAATGTCAGTGATGTGATTTTCTTTGTCCCTCAGAGGGCGCTGTGGATCAGAAGGACACTGGGGAATACTTAATGTTACAGATAATTATTACTGTTAGTATATGATACATTAATATGTTACGTTTCATTTCTATTGTTTAATATGTGTGGTTCATATATACATTTAATATGTTCGTTTCATTATATATGTAATAGTGTGTTATATGATACATTAATATGGTAGTTCATTATATATGTTTATAGTGTGTTCATATGATACATTTAATATGTTACGTTTCATTTATATATGTTAATATGTTGTGTCATATGATTACATTTAATATGTTACGTTTCATTATATCTGTTAATATGTGTGTTCATATGATACATTAATATGTTACGTTTCATTTCTATATGTTTAATATGTGTGTTCATATGATACATTTATTGGAACAGTTTGTAATATTACCCAGACTCTCTAGGGGCGAGCCTTGTGATGGGGAATATCCTTACTCTAGTGTGTTCTGGCTGGGGGACTGACATAGTAACATAAATGTACAGGGTCCCTGCTCCCCCCACTAGCTGTATTGCAACAGCCTGGTTTTATGAATATGATACTCACAGCGGGGAGGGTTAGTGTGCCTTTACACCCTGCCTGGTTCCACAAATAGTGTAATGAGTGGTCTTTGTAAAGACTTTGACTGGCCCTGGTCAGGACCTCACCCCTGGGGTTCTTATAGACCCCCTGATCCTCTGTATTGGATTTTGCAATGTGCCGTCCCTAGCCCACCCCCTTTCTCAGCCTTACCAATAGGAGATGCGCTGAACAAGAAGCACCTTTTCATGGCCAGGTCCCTGATTAGAGAGGGGGAGGGGACCTGACTAGGAAAACATATTGACAAATATACAGAGGGTGTTAGGTGTTGTAGGCGAAAACCAGGCCTAGTGGTAATGTCCAAGAGAGTAGTCACCCCAATGTTCAAAGTTCATGAACTATGTCCGAATGCTTCCTTGGCTTTCGAGAAATAAATCATTAGAACGGAAAACTGAATCCCAAATCCCACTGTAATATAACCAGCCGTCCCCTCCCCTGTGTCAATGTGGCCCATTTTCTCCCCTTTAGATTTCCCAAAATCCTTTGCTTGGAATTCTCCTGGGGTCACATTGTCAGATTAACGAATCTCGGGCAGATTGTATTGGCACGTGCAGGAGGGGTAAAGGGTTACTGCAGTGAAACCCATTTGCACCTTTGAAAAGCTGCTGAAGTGCTTCTGTAAGCAGTCTGTGTGTTCTTATACTCTGGGATAATGCTGGGAGCCACGGGTTAACTGTCTATTTGCTTCACTTACTAGTATTCAAGTAAAAGAAATAGTAAGGGCAATAAAGACACATGGCTATTGAATTAGCAGTCTCTATAAGAACCATATGTTTATATTAACTGTCCAAGAAAAAAATAAACGTAAATTGTGTAAATAACTCATTTGTGGAGGCATTTGAAGTGTAGAATGGGTTATGGAATGGTTATATACACATGGCTGGGTTATGGAAGGGTTAATATACATGTGACTGGGTATGGAAGGGTTAATATACACGTGGCTGGGTTATGGAAGGGTTAATATACATGTGGCTCGTTATGGAAGGGTTAATATACACGTGGCTGGGTTATGGAAGGGTTAATATACATGTGGCTTCGTTATGGAATGGTTAATATACATGTGGCTGGGTTATGGAAGGGTTAATATACACGTGGCTGGGTTATGGAAGGGTTAATATACACGTGGCTTTGTATGGAATGGTAATATACATGTGGCGGGTTATGGAAGGGTTAATATACATGTGGCTGGGTTATGGAAGGGTTAATAACAAGTGGCTGGGTATGGAAGGGGTAATATTACACCGTATGTGGTTATATACAGTGGCTGGTTATGGAGGTTTAATATACAGTGGCTTTGTTACTATCGTGGCAAGGGTGGATGTGAAGGGTATACACATGTGGTGTATTATGAAATGTTAACTATAATGTGGGGGGTATGGTAGGTAATCTGTTGTTGTGTTAAGGGTTGATATACCTTTGTCTGGCTGTGTAAAGGGTTAATATACCTTTGGCTGTCTAAAGGATTAATATACCTTTGGCTGTGTAAAGGGTTAATATACCTTTGTCTGGCTGTGTAAAGGTTAATATACCTTGGCGTGTCTAAAGGGTTAAAACTTTGGCTGTGTAAAGGGTAAAAAATAACTATGGCTGTGTAAAGGGTAATATAACGTTGGTGCGTAAGGTTAATATACTTTGGCTGTGTTAAGGATTAATATACCTGTGGCTGCTGGGTAAAGGGTTATATAATTGGCTATGTAAAGGGTTATTTACCTTGGCTGGCTGTGTAAAGGGTTAATACTACCTTTGGCTGCTGTGTAAAGGGGTAATATACCTTGTCTTTGTAAAGGGGTTAATTGTACCCTTGTCTGTTGTGTAAAGGGTTATTACCCTTTGTCTGGCTGTGTAAAGGGTTAATATACCTTGTCTGGCCGTGTAAGGGTTAATATACCTTTGTCTGGGGCTGTTTAAAGGGTTTACATATCTTTTGGCTGGTGTAAAGGGTAATAACCTTTGACTGTGTAAAGGGTTAATATACCTTTGGCTGTGTTAAGGGTGTAATATACCTTGGCTGTGTAAAGGGTAAAAATAAACTGTGGGCTGTATAAAGGGTAATATACGTTGGTGCGTAAAGGGTTAATATATTTGCGCATAAAGGGTTAATATACATTTGGCTGTGTAAAGGGTTAATATACCTTGGCTGGGCTGGTAAAGGGTTATATACATTGGCTATGTAAAGGGTAATTTAGCCTTTTCTGGCTGTGTAAAGGGTAATATACCTTTGATTTGTAAGAGGTGTAATAACCTTTGGTGGCTGTGTAAAGGGTTAATACCTTTGTCTGGCTGTTTAAAGGTTTACATATCTTGGCGTGTAAGGTTCATATACTTTGACTGTGTAAAGGGTAATATACTTTTGGCTGTGTAAAGGGTTAATATACCTTGTCTGGCTGTTTAAAGGGTAATATAACTTGACTGTGTAAAGGGTTATATACCTTTGGCTGTGTAAAGGGTTAATATACTTTGTCTGGCTGTTTAAAGGGTTACATATCTTTGGCTGTGTAAGGGTTAATATACCTTTGACTTGTGGATAACCGGGTGTAAAGTATTACCTTTGGCGTGTGTAAAGGGTTAATATACCTTTGGCTGTGTAAAGGGTTAATATACCTTTGGCTGTGTAAAGGGTTAATATACCTTTGGCTGTGTAAAGGTTAAGATACCTGGTGTAAGGTAATATACCTTTGTCTGGCTGTGTAAAGGTTAATATACCTGGCTGTGTAAAGGGTAATATACTGTGGCTGTGTAAAGGGTTAATTATACCTTTGGTGGCGTGTAAAGGGTAATATACATTTGGCTATGTAAAGGGTTAATTACCTTTGGCTGGCTGTGTAAAGGGTAATAACCTTGGCTTTGTAAAGGGTTAATATACCTTTGGCTCGGTTGTAAAGGTTAATATACCTTGTCTGGCTGTTTAAAGGGTTTACATATTTTGGCTGTGTAAAGGGTAATATACCTTGACTGTGTAAAGGGTTAATATACCTTGGCTGTTGTAAACGGGTTAATATACCTTGTCTGGCGTGTAAAGGGTTAATATACCTTGGCTGTGTAAGGGTTAATATACCTTGACTGTGTAAAGGGTTAATATACCTTTGTCTGGTGTGTAAAGGGTTTACATATCTTTGGCTGTGTAAGGTTTAATACCTTTGAATGTGTAAAGGGTTAATATACTTTGGCTGTGTAAAGGGTTAATATACCTTGGCTGTGTAAAGGGTTAAATACCTTGTCTGGCTGTGTAAAAGTTAATATACCTTGCGTAAGGAACATTTGGCTGTGTAAAGGGTTAATATACCTTTGGCTGTGTAAAGGGTTAATATACCTTTGGCTGTGTAAAGGGTTAATATACCTTTGGCTGTGTAAAGGGTTATATACCTTTGGCTGTGTAAAGGGTTAATATACCTTGTGGCTGTGTAAAGGGTTAATATACCTTTGTCTGGCTGTGTTAAAGGGTAATGACTTTGACTGTGAAAGGGTTAATATACCTTTGGCTGGTAAGGGTTAATATACCTTTGGCTGTTAAAGGGTTAATATACCTTGTCGTGTAAAGGGTTAATATACCTTTGCGTGTGTAAAGGGTTAATATACCTTTGGCTGTGTAAAGGGTTAATATACCTTGTTGCTGTGTAACGGGTGAATATAACTTTGGCTGTTTATAAGGGTTAATATACCTTTGTCTGGCTGTGTAAAGTATTAATATACCTTTGCCTGGATGTGTAAAGGGTTAATATACCTTTGTCTGGCTGCGTAAAAAGTTAATATACCTTTGTCTGTGTAAAGGGTTAATATACACTTTAGGTGTAAAGGGTTAATTATACCTTTGTCTGTGTAAGGGTTATATAACTTGTTGCTGTGTAAAGAGTTAATATACCTTGTCTGGCTGTGTAATGGGTTAATATACCTTTGTCTGGCTGCGTAATGGGTTAATATACCTTTGTCTGGCTGCGTAATGGGTTAATATACCTTTGTCTGGCTGCATAATGGGTTAATATACCCTTGTCTTGCTGTGTAAAGGGTTAATATACCTTTGTATTGTTGTGTAAAGGGTTAATATACTCTTGTCTGGCTGTGTAAAGGGTAAATATACCTTTGGATGTGTATAACATAAATACCTTTGTCTGGCTGTATAAAGGGTTAATGACTTTTGTCTGGCTTTGTAAAGGGTTAATATACATTTGGCTGTGTAATATACCTTTGCTTGCTGGTTAAAGGGTTCATATACCTTGGCTGTGTAAAGGCTTAATATACCTGGGGCTGTGTAAAGGGGTAATATACCTTTGGCTGTGTAAAGGGTTAATATACCTTTGTCTTGTGTAAAGGGTTAATATACCTTTGTCTTGCCGTGTAAAGGGTTAACATACCTTTGGCTGGCTGTGTAAAGGGTTAATATACCTTTGGCTGTGTAAAGGCTTAAAATACCTTTGTCTGGCTATGTAAAAGGTTAATATACATTTGGCTGCATAAAGGGTTAATATACCTTTGGCTGCGTAAAGGGTTGATATACATTTGGCTGGATGTGTAAGGGTTCGACACCATCTGTCTGCCATGTACAATGCTGTTTTAACACCTTACTCTGGTTAAAACAGCATTTCAAGTCCAGTTGATCTAATTGAATACAACAGATATACCATGACCTGGATGAATGAGAACCTTCACAAGCTTACTCTGGGCGTTCCTATAACACCTCTTAGCCACTATCCAATCACACCCTTAACACCTGGCTGTGATATGCTAATTGGGATTTTCCAGGGTACATAATTGCCACAGATTCTTGTACAAGTCATTCTGAATTAAGTTAGATGACTAGCGAAACGTCAAAAATTACAACAGATATACCATGACCTGAATGAATGAGAACCTTACAAGCACTTTGTCTGGCTGTGTAAAAGGTTAATACACCTTTAATTACGTTACACGTTAATATACCTTTGGCTGGCTGTGTAAAGCGTTAATATACATTGTCTGGCTATGTAAAGGTTAATATACCTTTGTCTGGCTATGTAAAGGGTAAATATACCTTTGGCTGGCTGTGTAAAGGGGGTTAATATACCCTTGCCTGCTGTGTAAAAGTTTAATATACCTTTGTCTGGGCTGTGTAAGGGTTAATATACTTTGTCTGGCTGTGTAAAGGGTTAATATACCTTTGTCTGGTGTGTAAAGGGTTAATATACCTTGGTGTGGTAAAGGGTAATATACCTTTGTCTGGCTGTGTAAAGGGTTAATATACCTTTGTCTGGCTGTGTAAAGGTTAATATACCTTGGCTGTGTAGAGGGTTAATATACCTTGGTGTGTAGAGGGTTAATTCCTTTGGCTCCATAAAGGGTTTATATACCTTTGGTTGTGTAAAGGGTTAATATACCTTTGGCTGTGTAAAGGGGATTACTTTGGTGTAGAGGGTTAATATACCTTTGGCTCCGTAAAGGTTAATATACCTTTGTTTTGTGTAAAGGGTTATATACCTTTGGCTGGGTAGAGGGTTAATATACCTTTGGCTCCATAAAGGGGGAATATACCTTTGGTTGTGTAAAGGGTTAATATACCTTTGGCTGTGTAGAGGGTAATATACCTTTGGCTGTGTAGAGGGTTAATATACCTTTGGCTCCGTAAAGGGTTAATATACCTTGGTTGTGTAAGGGTTAATATACCTTTGAATGTATAAAGGGTTAATATACCTTTGGCTCCGTAAAGGGTTAATATACCTTTGGATGTATAAAGGGTAATATACCTTGGTTGGCTGTGTAAAGGGTAATATACTTGGCTGTGTAAAGGGTTAATACCTTTGCTGAGTGTAAAGGTTAATATACCTTTGGCTGTGTAAAGGGTTAATATACCTGTTGCTGGGTATGTAAAGGGTTATTATACCTTTGTCTGGCTGGGTAAAGGGTTAATACACCTTTGTCTGGCTGGGTAAAGGGTTAATACACCTTTGTCTGGCTGGGTAAAGGGTTAATACACCTTTGGCTGTGTAAAGGGTTAATATACTTTTGCTGTATGTGTAAAGGGTTATTATACCTTTGGCTGTGTAAAGGGTTAATACACCTTTGGTTGGGTGAGTGAAGAGTGACCATGTGATTGGAGATATCATGTGACTTTCTAGTGTCTCATTTGAAACCAGACAATGGTCGAAGTCTTTTCCAGTCAGCGAGGGGTTAACGCTGCCATTGGGATATTAGGTTTCTTCCTGTAATAGACAAGTTGCTGTGGTGATTGTGCAAATATTATTTCCGTGGCCCACCCCCATGGTCAGGCCCCTCCCCTACAGCACAGCGATCATCTAAATATAATCCGGGACGCGCTTCATTCAAATATTTTCACAATGAATTGGATCAGTTTAGCCTTAAGACTTTTCTGGGATCAGTGACACAACATGTATTAATGAAACAGGGGCCCCTGGGGGACACACATTCTATGACCTCTTACACTAGTAAACAGAACCATCTTTCCTTGCAAATAGAAAACTACAATTCCCAGCAGCCCTTTCCAGTCTTTCTGTGATATTGGTTTAACCATTTCCTGCCTGTACGAACCTTTGTATGAAGTCCAATCCCACCGTGTGTATCTGATTACCAGCTGACAGGTCCAGACCCATGGCCAAGCTGCCACGCGCCTTTCCCCCACATATACCGATGGATGAATCCTTTTTGGTTTATTTTAATCATGGCCACATGCTGCCTGTTTGTACTGGTTCTATCTAGTGTGCCGGGTGCGGATTGGAATAAGTAAATAGGTTTCAGGGCAAAGTCTGATGCTCAGGAGTTCTCTAAATAAACATTGTGACTCAATAAATCAATATCACAGGATAAAGCAGCTGTAGATCCAACCAACTGGCCACACGTGCGACTAATAGCCTTGTCTGATGATATGCATGTACATTGACTGGTACACACCATATTATTATTATTATGTATATAGCGTCAACATCTTCCATAGTTCTTTACAATGACATGTATACATTCACATCAGGCCCTGACCTGAAGAGCTTACAATCTAAGCACATATATGACACATACAACCTATCAGTAGGTCTTTATGATTGTGGGGGAAACCGGAGTGCCCAGAGGAAACCCACGCAAGCACGGGGAGATCATACAAACTCCTTACAGATGTGTCCAAGGGTGGAATCGAACTCAGGACCTCAGCGCTGCAAGGAATGAGAGCTAACCACTGACCCACTGTGCTGCCCGAGGGACTGATACACATTGACTGGTACACACCATAGGGACTGATACACATTGACTGGTACACACCATAGGGACTGATAACATTGACTGGTACACCACATAGAGACTGATACACATTGACTGGTACACACCAAGGGACTGATACACATTGACTGGTACACACCATAGGGACTGATAACACTTGACGGTACACACCATAGAGACTGATAATACATTGACTGGTACACACCATAGGGACTGATACACATTACTGGTACACACCATAGAGACTGATACACCATTGACTGGTACACACCATAGGGGACTGATACACATTGACGGTACACACCATAGACTGATACAAATGACTAGTACACACCATAGGACTGTACAATGATGGTACACATCAGGGATACATTGACTGGTACACACATAAGGAATGATACACATTGACTGGTACACACCATGGGACTGATACACATTGACTGGTACACACCATAGGACTGATACACATGACTGTACACACAGCACATAGAGACTGAACACATTGACTGGTACACACCATAGGGACTGATACACATTGACTGGTAACACCATAGGGACTGGTACACACATTGACTGGTACACACCATAGGGACTGATACACATTGACTGGTACACACCATAGGACCGATACACATGATGGTACACACCATAGGGCGATACACATTGACTGGACACAACCATAGAGACCGATACACATTGATGGTACACACCATAGGGCTGATACACATTGACTGGTACAACACATAGAGGACTGATACACATTGACTGGTACACACCATAGGGCATGATGACTTGACTGGTACACACCATAGGGACTGATACACATTGACTGGTACACACCATAGGGACTGATACACATTGACTGGTACACAACATAGGGACTGATACACATTGACTGGTACACACCATAGGGACTGATACACATTGACTGGTACACATCACAGGGACTGATAAACATTGACTGGTACACATTACAGGGACTGATACACATTGACTTGTACACACCATGTAATAATACAAGACTGGTACACCCGTAGGATGAAACATAGACTGGAACACACCGTAGAATTGATACATAGACTGTACAACCGTAGAATGTTACATCGATGGTACACACTGTAGGAATTGATACATAGCATGGTACACACCGTAGGAATTGATACATGACTGGTACACACTGTAGGAATTGATACATAACTGTACACACTGTAGGAATTGATACATAGACTGGTACACACCGTAGGAATTGATAACATAGCTGGTACACAACTGTAGGAATTGATACATAGACTGGTACACACTGTAGGAATTGATACATAGACTGGTACACACAGTAGGAATTGATACATAGACTGGTACACACCGTAGGAATTGATACATAGACACGATGATTTACGTACACACGTAGGAATTGATACAGACTGGTACCACGTAGGATATGACAAGACTGGTACACACGTAGGATGTACTAGACTGGTACACACGTAGAATTGATACATAGACTGGTACACCATGTAGGAATTGATACATAGACTGGTACACACTGTAGGAATTGATACATAGACTGGTACACACCGTAGGAATTGATACATAGACTGGTACACACTGTAGGAATTGATACCAGAATTGATACATAGACTGGTACACACAGTAGGAATTGATACATAGACTGGTACCACAATGTAGGAATTGATACATAGACTGGTACACACTGTAGGAATTGATACATAGACTGGTACACACAGTAGGAATTGATACATAGACTGGTACACACTGTAGGAATTGATAATAGACTGGTACACACCGTAGGAATTGATACATAGACTGGTACACCAAGTAGGAATTGATACATAGACTGGGACACACGTAGGAATTGTACACTAGACTGGTACACACCGTAGGAATTGATACATAGATGGTACACACTGTAGGAATTGATTACATAGAAGGTACACACCGTAGGATTGATAAATAGACTGGTCACACGTAGGAGACATAGACGTCACATAGGACTTGATACATAGACTGGTCACACCGTAGGAATTGATACATAGAATGGTACAACCGTAGGAATTGATACATAGACTGGTACAACACTGTAGGAATTGATACATAGACTGGTACACACGTAGGAATTGGTGACATAGACTGGTAAACACCGTAGGAATTGATACATAGACTGGTACACACGTAGGAATTGATACATAGAATGGTACACGTAGGAATTGATACATAGACTGGTACACCCGTAGGAATTGATACATAGACTGGTACCACACTGTGAGGAATGATACATAGATGGTTACACCGTAGGAATTGAATAATAGACTGGTACACCGTAGGAATTGATACATAGACTGTACACGCCGTAGGAATTGATACATAGACTGGTACACACCGTAGGAATTGATACATAGACTGGTACACACCGTAGGAATTGAACATAGAATGGTACACCACTGTAGGAATTGATACATAGACTGGTACACGCAGTAGGAATTGATACATAGACTGGTACACACCGTAGAATGATACATGACTGGTACACACCGTAGGAATGTGATAAATAGACTGGGTACACACCGTAGGAATTGATACATAGACTGGTACACAATGTAGGAATTGTACATAGACTTGGGTACTCACTTGTAGGAATTGATACATAGAACTGGTTACACACCGTAGAATTGAACATAGACTGGTACACACCGTAGGAATGATACATAGACTGGACTACACCGTAGAATTGATAATAGACTGTACACACGTAGGAATGATACATAACTGGTAACACCGTAGGAATTGATACATAGACTGGTACACACCGTAGGAATTGAACATCGACTGGTACAACTGTAGGAATTGATACATAGACTGGTACACACATGTAGGAATTGGATCATAGACTGGTACACACTGTAGGAATTGATTACATAGACGGGTACACACGTAGGAATTGATACATAGACTGTACACACCGTAGGAATGATACATAGACTGGTACAACACGTAGGAATGATACATAGACTGGTACACGCCGTAGGTCAGAGCGGACATTCCCACCATTTTTAGATATAACTGGGGGGATTGTGACTTGCTGCTATTAAATAGTTTACATTGGAGTCCATCAGCATGGTAACTCCATAGAGAACAACACACACACGCACATGTAGACAGACACACAGACACAGGTGGGCATTGATAACGTTGGTTAAATCTCTCCCTTGTTCTTGTTTAAATATATCAGCCAGACTAGGTAGACAATATCACACAATAGCAACCGCACCTGCTGATTGGCTGAGAAACCAGGGACATTGGCCTGCTTTGTCCTATCGTTGGTTCTTAGAAATTATGATATTTTGGATACGATATAAACGGACATGCTGGAAGTTCAGTCTTAAACATATTACCCATAATTCCTTTATGTCATTATCACACTGAGCATGCCTGGACCGGTGGCTAGTGGGGGAGGAGGGGTTAGACGAGGCAATAGACATAGAATTCACCAATTCATCAATTGGCAGAGAGACAAATCAGATTCACAGAACTTCTCCTTTAAACTTTATTGTCCCCTAAGTATCTGAACGACTGTTACCTGAGCTGAGGCAAATAAATAAAATGATGATTCTCTGCCTCCAACCTCATTTTGTAGACATGGGGTCAGACTGGACATAGAATATTCCCAGCATGCAGTGTAGAGCTGTGTCTGAGGCTACTGCTTTGCATGGTTGGTGTACACCAGTCTCTATTACAACTATTAGCAAAGTCCAGTGTAGGGAGCTCACATCAGACAGTGACCCCTGTGGATGAGGACACAGACTGTCTGTACTGGGCTCTAATGGGGTCTTTGTGACTTTTACCTTCTCTGCTGGGTGGCCATTCTGTGTATATAGTTACTGTACATTAAATCTAACTGAGCAACGTGCTGCCAACTGGATCAGCAGGAAAATGGGTTAAAAATTCCATGTTTACAGGGCCTGTCCCAGTAAAAACAAGGGAGTCACCGTGTTCTACTCCGTAAGAGAAAGTGCCGGCTAATTACCTGTCAGTCACGGAAACACACAGAGTAGTAAAAGAGCAAAGTATTACCATATAGAATGTGTAACAACCCAGTATAGATCCATTACTGTATAGAATGTGTACAACCCAGTATAGATCCATTACTGTATAGAATGTGTACAGCCCAGTATAGATTCATTACTGTATAGAATGTGTACAACCCAGTATAGATCCATTACTGTATAGAATGTGTACAACCCAGTATAGATCCATTACTGTATAGAATGTGTACAACCCAGTATAGATCCATTACTGTATAGAATGTGTACAACCCAGTATAGATCCAACGTATAGAATGTGTACAACCCAGTATAGATCCATTACTGTATAGAATGTGTAAACCCAGTATAGATCCATTACGTATAGAATGTGTACAACCCAGTATAGAGTCATTACTGTATAGAAGTGTGTACAGCCCAGTATAGATCATTTGTATGAATGTTCAGCCTAGATAGATCCATTACTGTTATAGAATGGTACAGCCCAGTATAGATTCATTACTGTATAGAATGTGTACAGCCAGTATAGATCCATTACTGTAGAATGTGTACAGTACAGCCCAGTATAATTCATTACTGTATAATGTTACAGCCCAGTAAATCCATACTGTATAGAATGTGTACAGCCCAGTATAGATCCATTACTGTATAGAATGTGTACAGCCCAGTATAGATCCATTACTGTATAGAATGTGTACAGTACAGCCCAGTATAGATCCATTACTGTATAGAATGTGTACGCCCATAGATCCATTACTGTATAGAAAAATGTTCAGTACAGCCCAGTATAGATCCATTAATGTTAGAATGGGTACAGTACAGCCCAGTATAGATCCATTACTGTATAGAATGTGTACAGTAAGCCCCGTATAGATTCATTGCTGATATAGAATGTGTACAGGACAGCCCAGTATAGATCCATTACTGTATAGAATGTACAGTACAGCCCAGTATAAATCATATACTGTATAGAATGTGTACGTACAGCCCAATATAGATCCATTACTGTATAGAAGTGTACAGTACAGCCCAGTATAAATCCATTACTGATAGAATGTGTACAGTACAGCCCAGTATTAATTAAACTGATAGAATGTGTACAGCCACAGCCCAGTATAATTAATTACTGTATAGAATGTGTACAGCCACAGTATAGATCCATTACTGTATAGAATGTGTAACCAGAGTACAGCCCAGTATAGATCCATTACTGTATAGAAGTGTGTACGTACAGCCCAGTATAGATTCATTACTGTATAGAATGTGTGCAGTACACCCAGTATAAATCATTCTGTATAGAATGTGTACAGTAAGCCCAGTATAGATCCATTACTGTATAGAATGTGTACAGTACAGCCCAGTATAGATCCATTACTGTATAGAATGTGTACAGTACAGCCCAGTATAGATTCATTACTGTATAGAATGTGTGCAGTACAGCCCAGTATAAATTCATTACTGTATAGAATGTGTACAGTACAGCCCAGTATAGATCCATTACTGTATAGAATGTGTACAGTTAGATCATTACTGTATAGAAGTGTACAGTACAGCCCAGTATAAGATTCATTACTGTATAGATGTGTACAGTACAGCCCAGTATAATTCATTACATAGAATGTGTACAGTACAGCCCAGTATAGATCCATTAATGTATAGAATGTGTACAGTACAGCCCAGTATAAACCCATTACTGTATAGAATATGTACATACAGCCCAGTATAAATCCATTACTGTATAGATGTGTACACTACAGCCCAGTATAAACCATTATGTATAGAATGTGTACAGTACAGCCCAGTACAAATAATTACTGTAAGAATGTGTACAGTCAGCCCAGTATAGATCATTACTGTATAGAATGGTACAGTATAGATCCATTACTGTATAGTACAGCCCAGCATAATCAGTCATATATAGTTTGTAGGTAGGCACACTCAATATGGTATTCAAACAATACTCATTTATTTAAGTGCTGAAAACAACAAATGCACAATACACAACGTTTCGGGGGGGTCCAACACCCTGGTTGGACCCCCCGAAATTGTGTGTATTTGGCATTTGTTGTTTCAGCACTTAAATAAAAGAGTATTGTTGATACCATATTGAGTGTGCCTACCTACAAACATATATGACTGATTATACTTACCTGCAGTGGCCCAGGTTATAGGAAGTGCCTCAAACCTTATCTATCAGGGCTACCACATTGGATTGAAAATGGACAGCCCAGTATAGATCATTACTGTATAGAATGTGTACAGTACAGCCCAGTTAAATTCATTACTGTATAGAATGCGTACAGCAGTATAGATCCATTACTGTATGAAGTGTACAGTACAGCCCAGTATAGATCATACTTTATAGAAGGTGACAGTACAGCCCAGTATAGATTCATTACTGTGATAGAATGTGTACAGTATAGATTCATTACTGTATAGAATGTGTACAGGACAGCCCAGTATAGATTCATTACGGTATAGAATGTGTACAGTATAAATTCATTCTGTACAGAATGTGTACAGTACAGCCAGTATAGATTCATTACTGTATAGAATGTGGACAGTATAGATCCATTACTGTATAGAATGTGTACAGTACAGCCCAGTATAAATTCATTACTGTATAGATGGTAAAGTACAGCCCTGTATAATTCATTACTGTATAGAATGTGTACAGTACAGCCCTGTATAAATTCATTACTGCATAAAATGTGTACAATACAGCCTAGTATAGATTTTATAGAATATATATAGTTTATATTGTGTACAGGGGAGCCCGGTATAGATTTAATAGTATATAATATAATATATATATATATATATATATATATATTAGTATATATATATAGTTTATATTGCATACAGGGGAGCCCGGTATAGATTTAATAGAATATATATAGTTTATATTGTGTAAATGGGAGCCCGGTATAGATATAATAGTATATATATATAGTTTATATTGTGTACAGGGGAGCCCGGTATAGATTTAATAGAAAATATGTTTATATTGTGTACAGTGGAGCCCGTATAGATTTAATAGAATTATATAGTTTATATTGCGTACATGGGGAGCCCGGTATAGATTTAATAGAATATATATAGTTTATATTGTGTACAGTGGAGCCCGGTATAGATTTAATAGAATATATATAGTTTATATTGTGTACATGGGAGCCGGTATAGATTTAATAAATATAATAGTTTATAGTGTGTACAGGGGAGCCCGGTATAGTTTAATAGAATATATATAGTTTATATTGTGTACAGTGGAGCCCGGTATAGATTTAATAGAATATATATAGTTTATATTGTGTAAGGGGAGCCCGGTATAGATTTAATAGAATATATATAGTTTATATTGTGTACATGGGAGCCCTGTATAGATTTAATAGTATATATATAGTTTATATTGTGTACAGTGGAGCCCGGTATAGATTTAATAGAATATATATATAGTTTGTATTGTGTACATGGGAGCCCGGTATAGATTTAATAGAATATATATAGTTTATATTGTGTACATGGGAGCCCGGTATAGATTTAATAGAATATATATAGTTTATATTGTGTACTGGGGAGCCCAGTATAGATTTAATAGAATTATATAGTTATATTGTGTACAGGGGAGCCCGGTATAGATTTAATCAATATATATAGTTTATAGTGTACAGTGGAGCCCGTATAGATTAATAGTAGATATAGTTTATATTGTGTAAGTGGAGCCCGGTATAGATTTAATAAATTACATAGTTTATATTGTGTACAGTGGAGCCCGGTATAGATTTAATAAATATACATAGTTTATATTGTGTACAGTGGAGCCCGGAGATTTAAAATATATAAGTTTATTGGTACGTGAGCCGGTATAGATTCTACAATAATTAGTTATATTGGTACAGTGGAGCCGTTAATAGATTTAAATAATATACATGTTATATTGTGTTACAGTGGAGCCCGGTATAGATTTAATGAATATATATAGTTTATTGTGTACAGTGGAGCCCGGTATAGATTTAATAAATATATATAGTTATATGTGTACAGTGGAGCCGGTATAGATTATATAGAATATATATAGTTTATATGTGTGTACAGGGAGCCCGGTTAATATTTAATAGAATATATATAGTTTATATTGTGTACAGGGGAGCCCGGTATAGATTTAATAGATATAATAGTTTATATTGTGTACAGAGGGATCTGGTATAGATTTAATAGAATATATATAGTTTATTATTGTGTACAGGTGAGCCCGGTATAGATTTAATAGTATATATATAGTTTTATTGTGTACATGGAGCCCGTATAGATTTATAGATATATATAGTTTATATGTGTACAGGGGAGCCCGGTATAGATTTAATAGAAATATATAGTTATATGTGTACATGGGAGCCCGGTATAGATTTAATAGAATCATATATGTTTAATATTGTGTACATGGGAGCCCGGTATAGATTTAATAGAATATATATAGTTTATATGGTGTACAGGGGAGCCCGGTATAGATTTAATAGTATATATATAGTTTATATTGTGTACAGGGGAGCCCGGTATAGATTTAATAGAATATATATAGTTTATATTGTGTACAGGGGAGCCCGGTATAGATTTAATAGAATATATATAGTTTATATTGTGTACATGGGAGCCCGGTATAGATTTAATAGTATATATATAGTTTATATTGTGTACATGGGAGCCCGGTATTGATTTAATAGAATATATATAGTTTATATTGTGTACAGAGGAGCCCGGTATAGATTTAATAGAATATATATAGTTTTATATTGTGTACATGGGAGCCCGGGATAGATTATAGAATATATATAGTTTATATTGTGTACAGGGGAGCCCGGTATAGATTTTAATAGAATATATAAGTTTATATTGGTACATGGGAGCCCGGTATAGATTTAATAGAATATATATAGTTTATATTGTGTACATGGGAGCCCGGTATAGATTAATAGAATATATATAGTTTATATTGTGTACAGGGGAGCCCGGTATAGATTTAATAGAATATATATAGTTTATATAGTGTACAGTGGAGCCCGGTATAGATTTACCGTAATAGAATATATATAGTTTATATTGTGTACAGGGGAGCCCGGTATAGATTTAATAGAATATATATAGTTTATATTGTGTACTGGGGATCCCGGTATAGATTTAATAGAATATATATAGTTTATATTGTGTACAGGTGAGCCCGGTATAGATTTAATGGTATATATATAGTTTATATTGTGTACATGGGATCCCGGTATAGATTTAATAGAATATATATAGTTTATATTGTGTACAGGGGAGCCCGGTATAGATTTAATAGAATATATATAGTTTATATGTGGTACATGGGAGCCCGGTATAGATTTAAAGAATATATTTAGTTTATATGTGTACATGGGAGCCGGTATAGATTTAATAGAATATATTGTTATATTGTGTTACAGGGAGCCCAGTATGATTTAATAAAGAATATATATAGTTTATTGTGTACGGGAGCCCGGTATAGATTTAATGAATATATATAGTTTATAAGTGTACAGTGGAGCCCGGTATGATTTACCGTAATGAATATATATAGTTTAATATTGTGTACAGGGGAGCCCGGTATAGATTTAATAGAATATATATAGTTATATTGTGTACTGGGGATCCCGGTATAGATTTAATAGAATATATATAGTTTATATTGTGTACAGGTGAGCCCGGTATAGATTTAATGTATTATATATAGTTATATTGTGTACATGGGATCCTGGTATAGATTTATAGAATATATATAGTTTAATTGTGTACAGGGAGCCCGGTTAGATTTAATAGAATATATAAGTTTATATGGGTACATGGAGCCCGGTATAGATTTAATAGTATATATAGTTTATATGTGTACAGGGATCCCGGTATAGATTTAAAGAATATATATAGTTTATATGTGTACAGGGGAGCCCGGATGTAGATTAATAGAATATATTGTTTATATTGTGTACATGGGAGCCGGTATAGATTAATAGAATATATATAGTTTATATTGTGTACAGGGGAGCCCGGTATAGATTTAATAGAATATATATAGTTTATATTGTGTACATGGGAGCACGGTATAGATTTAATAGAATATATATAGTTTATATGGTGTACAGGGGAGCCCGGTATAGATTTAATAGAATATATATAGTTTATATTGTGTACAGGGGAGCCTGGTTTTTATATGCTGGCGTTAACCATATAGTAGTGACTGTATAGGTCTATGATGTCACTGTATAGGTCTATGATGTCACTGTATAGGTCTATGAGGTCAGTGTCAGGACTCTATTGCTCTTGTCCAATCATAATAAGCATTAGACTGGATTTGGCTGGGAAATTCTATTCAGTGCCATTTGGTTTGCGGTGTGCCACCAGCCCCCGATGTAAATAAGTTACTGTCACAGGGTGCTGGGCTGTCAATGTGCCCGCTTAAGCGTGGTAAGGAATGAATGAATGGGTATGAGCACAGAGAGGGGCGGTGTTGCAGCCGTGTCAGTCATGAGGTCGGATTCCTGCCCCCTCCCTCCCTGTGTATGGCTGGAGGGTGGTGTGAATGTGTTCAGCGTCTCACTGCAAGGCACAGTCTCTCCCAGGGGAGCCGTGAGCTGTCTATCCTCCGTCAGTTGTAACTCAGACCCTGGAGGTGGAGCAAGCTACACTCACCAAAGACAGGGAGGAGGGAGAGAAAGTTCCTTGTGCCGGTGGGAAGGCTCGTCTGTGCGTCTGACACTTTCCCCGTGAGAGTCAGCTGGCGCCCGCTGGCAGCCGGATTTCGAAAACTCAGCTACAGGAAGTTCTGCTTTTTATTGATTTTATAGCTCAGCGTGTGGTTCGTTCTTCTTCTCTGGAAATTCATTAAACCAGTCAGGCAAGATGGTGGCTGGAATGCTGATGCCGCTGGACCATTTACGGGCCATTTACGAGTGCTGTTTAGGGATGGGGTGATGGTAGCGAAGAACGATGAGCGCCCACAGAGTCGCCATGCTGAAATTCCTGGCACACAAACCTGCAGGTCACAAAAGCAATGGGTTCGCTGAAGCCCGTGGGGGACGTGAGAGAAACCTTTGTGTGGGTCATTGTTACTGGTATCTTACCACGAGGGCATCGTCTACCTGCGCCATACCTTCACCTGCCCCCTGAGATTGTACCTGCATCCCTGCAAAGGGTCAGGCGCCTGCACCCATGGCTGGCATACCTAGACCTAGACCAATGGGCTCCAAGTGCAGACCGTCCGTGGACCCACCTTATGTTCCCAAGCCCATGTGAGGGGAGAGGCAAGAGTACAGGAAGAGCCAAGAGCCCCAGTACAGAAGCCGCAGAGGTCGATCCCCCGGCCTATTCACCCCAGCAGCGTGCAGCAAGGCAATTCGGATATGGGGGTGGCAAAGTTGGGCAAATGGGGATGCACAGGAAATTAAAGGGCTTTGTAGCCAGACGACCCCCCAATTCTATAAGGAGGACATCAAGGCAAACAGGGGCACAGGAGAGAGGAGACCAGGAGGGTCACAGAGACAGAGGAGGAAGTGGAGATCACCAGGCGGTTGAAATCAGTGACAACTTTTCAGAGCCCCATGTTACCAGGCGCAGCGTGGCAAGGAAGAGAACAGGATTGGGCAACGAGAGGCACCGATGAGCTGGGGAGTTCCAAATCCAGCAACTTCCAGGAGCCTCAGCCTGGAGCAGAAAAAGGGAGGAGGTTACAAGGAAAAAAGAACATGAGGAAAGAGAGAAGCCAGAGAGTCGAGTGATCTCACCCCTACAACCGAGAGCAGAGATAAGAGGAGGGAAGAGACCAGGTCTTAGGACAGAGAGAAAATCACCTTCACCTTCAACTTGGGGCACAGGAGAGTCGCAGAGGCCTCACCAGAGAACGGGTCCAAACAAGCAATTAGAGCGCAAGCAGACAGTCCCCTTATCTCTAATGCAATCAATGCAGTGGGTGCTCCAAAAGAAAGGCCTGGGGAAGACAGGAGCCAAAGAACGAAAACAGATGATCAATTCATCCGGACATCGAGGTACCAAATTCAGTGCTTCAGCTCCAGAACCTGCAAAGTCCGAAACCAAAGGAAGAATAAATAAGAAAGAGGCTGAGAAAATCGAAGTAAAAAACAGGAAACTCTAGAAATCAAGACCAATCATGGCTGAGGAGAGGGGAGAAGACCCCAAGTATGAGGGACCGGAGCAGAAATGCTACAGCCACCAAAACCCAACAAGAGGAGCCCAAACCGGAGACCAAGCAAGGGGGAAAAGGAAAGAAAGAAAGCAGACAAAGATGTGAAAGAAGAAATAGAGACCGTGGAAATTAGTGAAAAGAAGGTCCGAAAACCAACAGAACCAGAGCCCAGCGTGGCCCAGCTGAAAAATTAGCCGGCATGGTGATGGAAAGCCTCCAAGAACAAGGCCCATCATTAGTGTCCCAAAGCTGCCAGATGGTGGGAAAAAAGATGGTGGAACAGTGCAAGAAGATGTGGAAGGGACCAAACAAATGGTGGAAAGGGAAGCCATCCAGCATCAGGTAATTAAGAGCAAAGTGGAGATGGTTGAGCAGGTGCAGGAGACAGAGGAGGCTGCGGTCCAGACACCATCCATAGTGAGGTTTTCAAGGAACAACTCATCAAGGAGACAGGGAGGAAGAGGCCACAGCTGAAACGGTGACACTGGACTGTACCACGGAGATTAGGTACAAGAAACCATCACCAAGATAGAAAAACTGAAGGTCACCAGGAGGAAGATGAACGTGTCTTGGTGACCACAGAGACCCTTAATAGGGCAGAAACTGGCGCTATACCCCTGAACATGGGCAGTCAGCGGGAGAGCAATTCGCAGTAATGGGAATCAAACAAAACCAAAAGAAGAGCAACGGAAAGAGAATAATATCCAGGTAGAGAAGCACCGGAGCCAGTGACGGTGTCTGAGGCGCACAAGACACGATGGTGGCAGTCGGAATCAAAGGGGGGACCAGGAACAGGAAACTAGATGTTGTGGCCTTTTCATTGGCCCTTTCCAGAGTCCTCCGTTTTAAAAGAGACTCCAGACCCTCCCCAGACCCTCAATGCTAGAGCCGAGCTCAAGGCCCAGGGAAGGCCTAGAGGAAAAGCCCCATAGATCAGTACAAGACGCCACACATAAGGTTGTGGTAGAACGCAAACTGGTCAGATAGAGCCAGAATTGGCCACAATTACCAGAATTCTCACACCAAGGTGTCAGAGAAGAAAGTGCGAGTCCTGAAAAATAGAGGCCGAGGCACAGGCTACTGTGGGAGGGACCCCATCGGACTCCACCCCTGATGAAGGTAGGTTAATGTACCATGTGTTTTGTGTTGGGAGGGGGCAGGGTCTGTAACCCTTTGTGATTGGTTCACCGTTTATGATGGAAAATTGTAATTCCATTGTAGACGTGGGAGCAGTAACATTTCTTTTTAACCGTCCCATAATGTGTGATACCGTCCAGGCTGGCCGACTCAGGACGTGGGTAGTTGTAGTTGAGCAATGTCTGATAGGTGTCCATGTAGGTAACCATGCGGTGTTAACCTAAATTCCAAAGGGATACAGCACGAGGGGTTAATGGAGACCCATTATAGGTTTGTACACTATGGCTTCTCTATACCTTAACACTGCTCTAATTGCAGCCTGACACCAGGGGGCAGCGTCTCATAAGGCTAAATCCCTTGCCAGTGAATGGGGTGATCTCAAATTCCATTCTATCACTGGCAGTTGAAGGGTTAATAGGGGTTAACAAACTCTTTGCTGCCAGGGAATAGTGTGTACCCAGTCTAATATTGGGGCTCATTAATAAGAGGTGTAAACTATGGATTGTGCTAATTATCTAACCAGTCAGACACCTTCTATTATATGTGCCCCATTGTCTCCCACTGTTCATTCTGTATTAGTTAAAGGGTTATTGGAGCTCCCTACCATTGGCTAGACTGCGGTGCTGGCAGTTAAAGGGTTATTGGAGCTCCCTACCATTGGCTAGACTGCGGTGTGGCAGTTAAAGGGTTATTGGAACTCCCTACCATTGGCTAGACTGCGGTGCTGGCAGTTAAAGGGTTATTGGAGCTCCCTACCATTGGCTAGACTGCGGTGCTGGCAGTTAAAGGGTTATTGGAGCTCCCTGCCATTGGCTAGACTGGGTGTAAAGGGTTTGTGCCCTTGATGGGTGAAATAATAACAATACCAGTTAAAGGTTAATGGAAGTAGAACAGTGGATTGTGGTGATGTGTGGGTAAACGGTAGGTTGTGTTACAGGTAGGGTTATTTGGGCAGTGGGAGGAGTTATAGGAGCAGTAGATATAAGGTACTGTATGCCCGTAAACCTGTGGCTGGGGGGATCATTCCATTGCAGGTGGGCTGTGTTGGGACTTGCAGTACAGGAGGGAGGTGGGAGCTGGGACTATCTGGGAGCCTCCCCACATCACTGTCTCTTTGGGGACCCCACACATTGATGGATCCAAGGGAGAGGGACAATGCTATATTGATGACCTTTTACTGCTGGGTCAAGGTAGGAATCAGACACCTTATATAGTGATACTGAGATAAAGCCAATCAGGACAGGCTCCCTGTGCATTTAATGGAGCTGCCATAGTGCTATGCAGATTGTGTAGGGGCAGCAGAGTCTGTGTAGGACTGTCTGGGCCTTGTAATGGGGGGAGGGACACACACACAATATGGAGGCCCATACTGATTACTGAATGGGGGGCTAAAGTAATTAGCAATAATTTATAAAAGTAATTAGCAGTCATTAATAAAGGCAATTAGACAGTAATCATACATTTTATTAGCAGGTGTGGTCGCAATTGGGGCCCCTATACTGGGCCCCATAGTAGATTCCCAAATATTGGATACGCTGGGAACTTACCTGGTGACATCCCTACCCTGGACCATTTATTTTGCGATTGAATGTCAATTGTGATGTCCGAACATCTTCTAGTGTATGGGCAGCAATAAATCAATCAGAAAATCCGTAACTACCTGAACAGACACATCCCCTCCCCCACTCAGCCCCTCCCCCACTGTCTCCCCCCTCCTCTGGAAATATGAAACTGGATGGGAAATTACCTAAAATAGTCCGAAAACCTATAACTTTTCCACTCACATAGATGGCAAACAGCAAACATGGCAAAACTCTGTGACTAATATCCTATAATTTACAGTAGGGGATACATTATCCCTTTATAATACATGAGTGGTACCCAGAGTTCCGTAAACTCAATCTGTGTCCTGTACCTTTATATAGACACAGAACTCCTCAGTGACTTCTAATATCCTATAATTATAGTAGGGGATACATTATCCATAATACATGAGTGGTACCCAGAGTCCCTGTATAACTCAGTGGTGTCCTTGTACCTTTATATAGACACAGACTCCTCAGTGACTTCTAATATCCTTATAATTTACAGTAGGGGATACATTATCCCTTATTATACATGAGTGGTACCCAGAGTTCCTGTATAACGCAGTCTGTGTCTTGTACCTTTATAGGACACAGAACTCCTCAGTGACTTCTATATCCTTATAATGTACAGTAGGGATACATATCCTATAATACATGAGTGTACCCAGAGTTCCCTGTATGACTGCAGTCTGTGTCCTTGTACCTTTATATAGACAAGAACTCCTCAGTGACTTCTAATATCCTTTATAATTACAGTAGGGGATACATTATCCCTATTATACATGAGTGGTACCCAGAGGTCCCTGTATAACTCAGTGTGTCCTTGTACCTTATATAGGACACAGAACTCCTCAGTGACTTCTAATATCCTTATAATTTACAGTAGGGGATACAATCCCTATAATACAGGAGTGGTACCCAGAGTTCCCTGTATAACTCAGTCCTGTGTCCTTTACCTTTATATAGACACAGAACTCCCAGTGACTTCTAATATCCTTAAATTTACAGTAGGGGATACATTATCCCTATAATACATGAGTGGTACCAGAGTTCCTGTATAACTCAGTCTGAGTCCTTGTACCTTATATAGACACAGAACTCCTCAGTGACTTCTAATATCCTTATAATTTACAGTAGGGATACATATCCCTTATATAAACATGAGTGGTACCCAGTTCCTGTATAACTCAGTCTGCGTCCTGTGACCTTTATTAGACACGAACTCCTCAGTGAATTCTAATATCCTTATATTACAGTAGGGGATACATATCCCTATAATACATGAGTGGTACCCAGAGTTCCCTGTATAACTCAGTCTGTGTCCTGTACCTTTATATAGACACAGGAACTCCTCATTGACTTCTAATATCCTTATAATTACAGTAGGGATAC
>JAACNH010000037.1:395054-471292 GCA_019447015.1 Hymenochirus boettgeri | reverse complement strand
GGGGTCCAACCAGGGTGTTGGACCCCCCCGAAACGTTGTGTGTATTTGGCATTTGTTGTTTTCAGCACTTAAATAAATGAGTATTGTTTGAATACCATATTGAGTGTGCCTACCTACAAACTATATATGACTGATTATACTTACCTGCAGTGGCCCAGGTTATAGGAAGTGCACCTCAAACCTTATCTATCAGGGCTACCACATTGGATTGAAAATTGGACAGCCCAGTATAGATTCATTACTGTATAGAATGTGTACAGTACAGCCCAGTATAAATTCATTACTGTATAGAATGCGTACAGCCCAGTATAGATCCATTACTGTATAGAATGTGTACAGTACAGCCCAGTATAGATCATTACTTTATAGAATGTGTACAGTACAGCCCAGTATAGATTCATTACTGTATAGAATGTGTACAGTATAGATTCATTACTGTATAGAATGTGTACAGTACAGCCCAGTATAGATTCATTACTGTATAGAATGTGTACAGTATAAATTCATTACTGTACAGAATGTGTACAGTACAGCCAGTATAGATTCATTACTGTATAGAATGTGTACAGTATAGATCCATTACTGTATAGAATGTGTACAGTACAGCCCAGTATAAATTCATTACTGTATAGAATGTGTACAGTACAGCCCAATATAGATCCATTACTGTATAGAATGTGTACAGTACAGCCCAGTATAAATCCATTACTGTATAGAATGTGTACAGTACAGCCCAGTATAAATTAATTACTGTATAGAATGTGTACAGCACAGCCCAGTATAAATTAATTACTGTATAGAATGTGTACAGCCAAGTATAGATCCATTACTGTATAGAATGTGTACAGTACAGCCCAGTATAGATCCATTACTGTATAGAATGTGTACAGTACAGCCCAGTATAGATTCATTACTGTATAGAATGTGTGCAGTGCAGCCCAGTATAAATTCATTACTGTATAGAATGTGTACAGTACAGCCCAGTATAGATTCATTACTGTATAGAATGTGTACAGTATAGATCCATTACTGTATAGAATGTGTACAGTACAGCCCAGTATAGATTCATTACTGTATAGAATGTGTACAGTACAGCCCAGTACAATTACTTACTGTATGAAGGTGTCCAGTCCAGCCCCGTATAGATTCTTACTGTAATAGAATGTGTACATAGAGAATCCATTACTGTATAGTACAGCCAGCATAATTCAGTCATATATAGTTTGTAGGTAGGCAACACTCATATGGTATTCAAACAATACTCATTTATTTAAGTGGCTGAAAACACAAATGCCAATACCCACAACGTTTCGGGGGGTCCAACACCCTGGTTGGACCCCCCGAAACGTTTGTGTGTATTTGGCATTTGTTGTTTTCAGCCTTAATAATGAGTATTGTTTGAATACATATGAGTGTGCCTACCTACAAACTATATTGACTGATTATACCTTACCTGCAGTGCCCAGTTATAGGAAGTTGCACCTCAAACTTATCTACAGGGCTACCACATTGGATTGAAAATTGGACGCCCAGTATAAGATTCATACTGTGCATAATGTGTAACAGTACACAGCCCAGAAATTTCTACTGTATAGAATGCGTACAACAAGCCCAGTATGAGATGCCGTTCCTTACTTGATAGAATTTTTCAGTACAACCAACAAGCCCAGTCTAGATCATACTTATAGAATGTGTACAGTACAGCCCAGTATAGATTCATTATTATGTAAGTAGTTCTGTATAGAATGTGTACATCAGCATAATAGATTCTTACTGTAATAGAATGTGTACAGTATTCATTCGGTACGTGCAGTCACCATTATGATTCATTACTGTATAGAATGTGTTTTTTTTTCAAAAGTATCATCTCATACTGTATAAGAAGTTAGTAACAACAGCCAGATACAACGAGTACGTAATAGATCATTACTGTATAGAATGGGTACAGTACAGCCCAGTATCAAGTTCATTACTGCGTATAGAATGTGTAACAGTAACAACCTGTATAATTCATTTACTGTAATAGATGTGTACAGACATCGTATAAGTCTACTAAATGTCATACGATTAGATTATAGAATATATACAGTTTATATTGGTACAGGGGAGCCCGATAAGATTTACATAGTATACTATATATATATATATTATATAATTATCTATATATAATATATATATCATAGGTTATATTGCATACAGGGGAGCCCGGTATAGATTTATAGAATATGATCAAGTTTTATATTGTGTAAATTGGGAGCCCGGTATAGATATAATAGTATAGTTATATTAGTTTATATGGTGTGTACTAGGGGAGCCCGGTATAATTTAATAGATATATCATTTATATGTGTCACAGTGGAGCCCGGTTATATTTAAATAGAATATATATAGTTTATATTGCGTACAGGGAGCCCGGTATAGATTATAGAATAGATATAGTTTATATATTTGCGTACAGGGAGCCCGGTTATAGATTTAACTAGAATATATCATAGTTTTATATGTGTGTTACATGGGAGCCCGGTATAGTTTAATAGAATCATATAGTTTATATTGTGTAACAGGGGAGCCCCGTTAGATTTTAATAGAATATCATATAGTTGTATATTGTGGTACATGGAGCGTATAATTTAATAGAATAATATATAGTTTTATTTGTGTACATGGGAGCCCGGTAATAATTAATAATAGATATATATAGTTTATTATATTGTGTACGAGGGAGCCCGTTAGATTTAATAGTAAATATATAGTTTATATTGTGTACAGTGGAGCCCGGTATAGATTTAATGAGAATATATATATAGTGAGTATGTGTAAGCATGGGAGCACCGGTATAGATTTAATAGAATATATATAGTTTTTATTGTGTACATGGGAGCCCGTAGAATTTAATAGAAATATATATATTAAGTACTGGAATTATCATTATAGATTATATAGTTAGTTTCAGGGGCCGTAGTTATCTATAAGTTATGGTACATGAAGCCGGTTAATAGATTTAAATAGAATATATTATGTTTGTATATGTGTACTAGTGGAGCCCGGTATAATATTTAATAATATAAGACTTTTTATATTGTGTACATGGTGAGCCCGGTATAGATTATAAATAAAGATATATAGTTTATTTGTGTACGTGGGAGCCCGGGTATAGATTTATAAATATATATGTTTAATTGTGTACTGGGAGCCCCGGTATAGATACTTACAATATATTAGTTTGTATTTGTGTACGTGGAAGCCCGTATATAGATTTAATATAATATATAGTTTGTTTGTACAGTGGAGCCCGGTACTAGATTATATGAATATACATAGTTTCTATTGTTACAGTGGAGCGTAAGGACTAGACTAGATGATCAGTGATTATCTATTGGAGCAGTGGACCGGTAGAGATATAGGAAGGAGAATAGTTTCCTAGGGAGGAAGGGAGCCGGGTGGAATAGGATTAGATTCGTGGAATAATAGTGAGTAAGGTGTAGCAGGGGAGCCCGGAAGTAAGGGAGTAGAGAGTGAGTAGAGGTAGTTTAGGTCGGAGGAGATCCGGTATCATTTAATGAGTAATTTACATTATTTGGTTAATGCAGTATCCGTTATATTATGAGTATAGTATGAGTTATGGAATTGTGTACATGTTCGATATTTTATAATATATTATGTTATATTATTGACGGTAGGTATGAGTTTATAGATTTATATTTATTTTTACATTATAGCACTATTATAGATTTATGATAATATGTTTATATTTGTATTGGGAGCTGTATAGTTTATAGTATATAGTTTATCAGTGTATTAACACGGTATAATTTATTTATATATATTATTTAATTGTGTAATGGAGGGTATATTATAGATTATAGTTTATGATTGTGAGGATGCCCGGTATAGATTAGAGATATATATGATTTTATATTTGTGTAATGGATCCCTATGATTAATGTAATTCGATTTTATATGTGTACATAGCTATTATTATATATTATAGTTAAATGTACATATTTAGGATTTTAATTATATATTTTATTTCTTCTTCTGGATGCACTATGTTCTTATCTATAGTATCAAGTTTATAACCATCTCGTGTTTACTTTCATGATCCCCTTATGATTTTAATAGAATATATATAGTTTATATGTGTACAGTGGAGCCCGTGTATAGATTTAATAGAATATATATAGTTTATATTGTGTACAGTGGAGCCCGGTATAGATTTAATATAATATATATAGTTTATATTGTTTACAGTGGAGCCCGGTATAGATTTAATATAATATACATAGTTTATATTGTGTACAGTGGAGCCCGGTATAGATTTAATAGAATATATATAGTTTATATTGTGTACAGTGGAGCCCGGTATAGATTTAATAGAATATATATAGTTTATATTGTGTACAGTGGAGCCCGGTATAGATTTAATAGAATATATATAGTTTATATTGTGTACAGGGGAGCCCGGTATAGATTTAATAGAATATATATTTTATATTGTGTACAGGGGAGCCCGTATAGATTTAATATAATATATATAGTTTATTTGTGTAGGGGACCGGTATAGATTTAATAGAATATATATAGTTTATATTGTGTACAGGTGAGCCCGGTATAGATTTAATAGTATATATATAGTTTATATTGTGTACATGGGAGCCCGGTATAGATTTAATAGAATATATATAGTTTATATTGTGTACAGGGGAGCCCGGTATAGATTTAATAGAATATATATAGTTTTATATTGTGTACATGGGAGCCCGGTATAGATTTAATAGAATATATATAGTTTATATTGTGTACATGGGATCCCGGTATAGATTTAATAGAATATATATAGTTTATTATTGTGTACATGGGAGCCCGTTTAGATTAAGAGTATATATATAGTTTATATTGTGTACAGGGGAGCCCGGTATAGATTTATAGAATATATAGTTTATATTGTGTACATGGGAGCCCGGTATAGATTTAATAGAATTATATAGTTTATATGTGTACATGGAGCCGCGGTATAGATTTATAGTTATATAATAGTTTATATTGTGTACATGGGAGCCCGGTATAGATTTATAGAATATATATAGTTTATATTGTGTACATGGGAGCCCGGTATAGATTTAATAGAATATATATAGTTATATTGTGTACATGGGAGCCCGGTATAGATTTAATAGAATATATATAGTTTATATTGTGTACAGGGAGCCCGGTATAGATTTAATAGAATATATTGTTTATATTGTGTACATGGGAGCCCGGTATAGATTTAATAGAATATATATAGTTTATATTGTGTACAGGGGAGCCCGGTATAGATTTAATAGAATATATATAGTTTATATTGTGTACAGTGGAGCCCGGTATAGATTTAATAGAATATATATAGTTTATATGTGTACAGGGGAGCCCGGTATAGATTTAATAGAATATATATAGTTTATATTGTGTACATGGGAGCCCGGTATAGATTTTTAATAGAATATATATAGTTTATATTGTGTACAGGGGAGCCCGGTATAGTCTTTAAATAGAATATATATAGTTATTATAGTGTACAGTGGAGCCGGTATAGATTTACCGTAATAGAATATATATGTTTATATTGTGTTCAGGGAGCCCGGTATAGATTTAATAGAATATATATAGTTTATATTGTGTACTGGGGATCCGGTATAGATTTAATAGATAATATTATAGTTTATATTGTGTACATGGGAGCCCAGTATAGATTAATATGAATATATATAGTTTATATGGTTGTACAGATGGGAGCCCGGTATAGATTTAATAGAATAATATAGTTATATATGGTGTTACAGGGGAGCCCGGATAGATTTAAAGAATATATATAGTTTATTATTGTGTACATGGGAGCCCGGTATAGTATTAATAGAATATAATAGTTTATATGGTGTACAGGGAGCCCGGTATAGATTTAATAGAATATATATGTTTATATGTGTACAGGGGAGCCGGTATAGATTTAATAGAATATATATAGTTTATATGTGTACAGGGGAGCCCGGTATAGATTTAATAGATATATATAGTTTATATTGTGTACAGTGGAGCCCGGTACTAGTAATTTAATAGAATAATATATTAGTTTATATGGGTACAGGGGAGCCCGGTATAGATTTAATAGAATATATATAGTTTATATTGTGTACAGGGGAGCCTGGTTTTTATATGCTGGCGTTAACCATATAGTAGTGACTGTATAGGTCTATGATGTCACTGTATAGGTCTATGAGGTCAGTGTCAGGACTCTATTGCTCTTGTCCAATTCATACTAAGCATTAGACTGGATTTGGCTGGAAATTCTATCAGTGCCATTTGGTTTGCGGTTGTGCCACCAGCCCCCGATGTAAATATAAGTTACTGTCACAGGGTGCTGGGCTTGTTCAATGTGCCCGCTCTACAGCGTGGTAAGGAATGAATGAATGGGTATGAGCACAGAGAGGGGCGGTGTTGGCAGCCGTGTCAGTCACTGAGGTCGGATTCCTGCCCCCTCCCTCCCTGTGTATGGCTGGAGGGTGTGTGAACATGTGTTCAGCTGTCTCACTGCAAGGCACAGTCTCTCCCTATGTGGAGCCGTGAGCTGTCTATCCTCCGTCCAGTTGTAACTCAGACCCTGGAGGTGGAGCAAGCTACACTCACCAAAGACAGGGAAGGAGGGAGAGAAAGTTCCTTGTGCCTGGTGGAAGGCTCCGTCTGTGCGTCTGACACTTCTCCCCGTGAGAGTCAGCTGGCGCCCGCTGGCAGCCGGATTTCGAAAACTCAGCTCAAGGAAGTTCCTGCTTTTTATTGATTTTATAGCTCAGCGTGTGGTTCCGTTTCTTCTTCTCTGGAAATTCATTAAACCCAGTCAGGCAAGATGGTGGCTGGAATGCTGATGCCGCTGGACCATTTACGGGCCATTTACGAGGTGCTGTTTAGGGATGGGGTGATGGTAGCGAAGAACGATGAGCGCCCACAGAGTCGCCATGCTGAAATTCCTGGCATCACCAACCTGCAGGTCACAAAAGCAATGGGTTCGCTGAAGTCCCGTGGGTACGTGAGAGAAACCTTTGTGTGGCGTCATTGTTACTGGTATCTTACCAACGAGGGCATCGTCTACCTGCGCCAATACCTTCACCTGCCCCCTGAGATTGTACCTGCATCCCTGCAAAGGGTCAGGCGCCCTGCACCCATGGCTGGCATACCTAGACCTAGACCAATGGGCTCCAAAGTGCAGACCGTCCGTGGACCCACATCTTATGTTCCCAAGGCCCATGATGAGGGGGAGAGGCAAGAGTACAGGAAGAGCCAAGAGCCCCCAGTACAGAAGCCGCAGAGGTCGATCCCAGGCCTATTCACCCCCAGCAGCGTGCAGCAAGGCAATTCGGATCATGGGGGGTGGCAAAGTTGGGCAAATGGGGATGCACAGGAAAATCTAAAGGGCTTGTTAGCCAGACAGACCCCCCAATTCTATAAGGAGGAACATCAAGGCAAACAGGGGCACAGGAGAGAGGAGACCAGGAGGGTCACAGAGACAGAGGAGGAAGTGGAGATCACCAGGCGGTTGAAATCAGTGACAACTTTCTCAGAGCCCCATGTTACCAGGCAGCAGCGTGGCAAGGAAGAGAACAGGATCTGGGCAACGAGAGGCACCGATGAGCTGGGGAGTCTTCCAAATCCAGCAACTTCCAGGAGCCTCAGCCTGGAGCAGAAAAGGGAGGAGGTTACAAGGAAAAAAGAACATGAGGAAAGAGAGAAGCCAGAGAGTCGAGTGATCTCACCCCTACAACCCGAGAGCAGAGATAAGAGGAGGGAAGAGACCAGGTCTCTAGGGACAGAGGAGAAAATCACCTCTCACCTTCAACTTGGGGCACAGGAGAGTCAGCAAGAGGCCTCACCAGAGAACGGGTCCAAACAAGCAATTAGAGCGCAAGCAGACAGTCCCCTTATCTCTAATGCAATCAATGCAGTGGGTTCTCCAAAAGAAAGGCCTGGGGAGAAGACAGGAGCCAAAGAACAGAAAACAGATGATCAATTCATCCCGGACATCGAGGTACCAAATTCAGTGACTTCAGCTCCAGAACCTGCAAAGTCCGAAACCAAAAGGAAGAATAAAAGTAAGAAAGAGGCTGAGAAAATCGAAGTAAAAATCCAGGAAACTCTAGAAATCAAGACCAAATCATTGGCTAGAGGAGAAGGGGAGAAAGACCCCAAGTATGAGGGACCGGAGCAGAAATCTGCTACAGCCACCAAAACCCAACAAGAGGAGCCCAAACCGGAGACCAAGCAAGGGAGGAAAAGGAAAGAAAGAAAAGCAGACAAAGATGTGAAAGAAGAAATAGAGACCGTGGGGGAAATTAGTGAAAAGAAGGTCCGAAACCCAACAGAACCAGAGCCCAGCGTGGCCCAGCTGAGCACATCTAGCCGGCATGGTGATGGAAAGCCTCCCAAGGAACAAGGCCCATCATTAGTGTCCCAAAGCTGCCAGATGGTGGGAAAAAAGATGGTGGAACATGTGCAAGAAGATGTGGAAGGGACCAAACAAATGGTGGAAAGGGGAAGCCTCCAGCATCAGGTAATTAAGAGCAAAGTGGAGATGGTTGAGCAGGTGCAGGAGACAGAGGAGGCTGCAGGTCCAGACACCATCCATAGTGAGGTTTTCAAGGAACAACTCATCAAGGAGACAGGGATGGAAGAGGCCACAGCTGAAACGGTGACACTGGACTGTACCACGGAGATTAGGTACAAAGAAACCATCACCAAGATAGAAACACTGAAGGTCACCAGGAGGCAAGATGAACGTGTCTTGGTGACCACAGAGACCCTTAATAGGGCAGAAACTGGCGCTATACCCCCTGAACATGGGCAGTCAGCGGGAGAGCAATTCGCAGTAATGGGAGAAATCAAACAAACCAAAAGGAAGAAGCAACGGAAAGAGAATAATATCCAGGTAGAGACGACACCGGAGCCAGTGACGGTGTCTGAGGAGCCACAAGACACGATGGTGCAGTCGGAATCAAAGGGAGGCGACCAGGAACAGGAACTAGATGTTGTGGCCTTTTCATTGGCCCTTTCCCAGAGTCCTCCAGTTTTAAAAGAGACTCCAGCACCTTCCCAGACCCTCAATGCTAGAGCCGAGCTCAAGGCTCCAGGGAAGGCCCTAGAGGAAAAGCCCCATAGATCAGTACAAGACGCCACACATAAGGTTGTGGTAGAACTGCAAACTGGTCAGATAGAGCCAGAATTGGCCACAATTACCCAGAATTCTCACACCAAGGTGTCCAGAGAAGAAAGTGCGAGTCCTGAGAAAATAGAGGCCGAGGCACAGGCTACTGTGGGAGGGACCCCATCGGACTCCACCCCTGATGAAGGTAGGTTAATGTACCATGTGTTTTGTGTTGGGGAGGGGGCAGGGTCTGTAACCCTTTGTGATTGGTTCACCGTTTATGATGGAAAATTGTAATTCCCATTGTAGACGGTGGGAGCAGTAACATTTCTTTTTAACCGTCCCATAATGTGTGATACCGTCCAGGCTGGCCGACTCAGGACGTGGGTAGTTGTAGTTGAGCAATGTCTGATAGGTAGTCCATGTAGGGGTAACCATGCGGTGTTAACCTTTAAATTCCAAAGGGAATACAGCACGAGGGGTTAATGGAGACCCCATTATAGGTTTGTACACTATTGGCTTCTCTATACCTTAACACTGCTCTAATTGCAGCCTGACACCAGGGGGCAGCGTCTTCATACAGGCTAAATCCCTTGCCAGTGAATGGGGTGATCTCAAATTCCATTCTATCACTGGCAGTGAAGGGGTTAATAGGGGTTAACAACTCTTTGCTGCCAGGGAATAGTGTGTACCCAGTCTTAATATTGGGGCTCATTTAATAAGAGGTGTAAACTATGGATTGTGCTAATTATCTAACCAGTCAGATACACCTTCTATTATATGTGCCCCATTGTCTCCCACTGTTCATTCTGTATTAGGTTAACGGGTTATTGGAGCTCCCTACCATTGGCTAGACGCGGTGCTGGCAGTAGCTTAAAGGGGTTATTGGAGTTCCCTACCATGGCTAGACTGCGATGCTGGAAGTTAAGGGGTTATTGGAGCTCCCTACCATTGGCTAGACTGCGGGTGCGGCAGTTATTAAGGGTTTATTGGAGTCCCTACCATTGGCTAGACTGCGGTGTGGCAGTTAAAGGGTTATTGGAGTCCCTACCATTGGCTAGACTGCGTGCTGGTGGAGTTAAGGGTATTGGATGTCTCCCTACCATTGGCTAGACTTCGTGGTGCGGTAGTTAAAGGGTTATTGGAGCCCCTACCATTGGCTAGACTGTGGTGGCAGTTAAAGGGTTATTGGAGCTTTCCCTACCATTGGCTAGATGCGGTTGCTGCAGTTAACAGGTTGTTTTTTTTTCCTACCTATGGAGCTTTCCTTTACAGGCTAGCACCTTAGAGTGGTGCTGGCAGTTAAAGGTTATTGGAGCTCTTTAACATGGGCTAGACTGCGGTGCTGGCAGTTAAAAGGGTTTATTGGAGCTCCTACCATTGGCTAGACTGGGTGCTGGCAGTTAAAGGGTTATGGATCCCTACCATTGGCTAGACTGCGGTGCTGGCAGTTAAAGGGTTATTGGAGCTCTACCATTTGCTAGACTGCGGTGCTGGCAGTAAAGGGTTATTTGGAGCTCCCTTACCATTGGCTAGACTGCGGTTTGCTGGCAGTTAAAGGGTTATTGGAGCTCCCTACCATTGGCTAGACTGCGGTGCTGGCAGTTAAAGGGTTATTGGAGCTCCCTACCATTGGCTAGACTGCGGTGCTGGCAGTTAAAGGGTTATTGGAGCTCCCTGCCATTGGCTAGACTGTGGTTAAAGGGTTTGTGCCCATTGATGGTTGAAATAATAACAAATACCAGTTAAAGGTTAATGGAAGTAGAACAGTGGATTGTGGTGATGTGTGGTAAACGGTAGGTTGTGTTACAGGTAGGGTCTATTTGGCGCAGTGGGAGGAGTTATAGGAGCAGTAGATATAAGGTACTGTATGCCCGTTAAACCTGTGGCTGGGGGGATCATTCCATTGCAGTGTGGGCTGTGTTGGGACTTGCAGTACAGGAGGGAGGTGGGAGCTTTGGGACTATCTGGGAGCCTCCCCACATCACTGTCTCTTTGGGGACCCACACACATTGATGGATCCAAGCGGAGAGGGACACTGCTATATTGATGACCTTATACTGCTGGGTCAAGGTAGGAATCAGACACCTTATATAGTGATACTGAGATACAGCCAATCAGGACAGGCTCCCTGTGCATTTTAATGGAGCTGCCATAGTGCTATGCAGATTGTGTAGGGGCAGCAGAGTCTGTGTAGTGACTGTCTGGGCCTTGTAATGGGGGGAGGGACACACACACAATATGGAGCCCCATACTGATTACTGAACTGGGGGGCTAAAGTAATTAGCAATAATTTATAAAAGTAATTAGCAGTCATTAATAAAGGCAATTAGCAGTAATCAATACATTTTATTAGCAGGTGTGGTCGCAATTGGGGCCCCTATACTGGGCCCCATAGTAGATTCCCAAATATTGGATACGCTGGGAACTTACCTGGTGACATTCCCTACCCTGGACCATTTATTTTGCGATTGAATGTCAATTGTGATTGTCCGAACATCTTCTAGTGTATGGGCAGCAATAAATCAATCAGAAAATCCTGTAACTACCTGAACAGACACATCCCCTCCCCCACTCAGCCCCTCCCCCACTGCTCTCCCCCCTCCTCTGGAAATATGCAAACTGGATGGGAAATTACCTAAAATAGTCCGAAAACCTATTAACTTTTCCACTCACATAGATGGCAACAGCAAAACATGGCAAAACTCTGTGACTAATATCCTTATAATTTACAGTAGGGGATACATTATCCCTTATAATACATGAGTGGTACCAGAGTTTCCCTGTAAATCAATCTGTGTACCTTTATATAGACACAGAACTCCTCAGTGACTTCTAATATTCTTATAATTTACAGTAGGGGATACATTATCCCTTATAATACATGAGTGGTACCCAGAGTTCCCTGTATAACTCAGTCTGTGTCCTTGTACCTTTATATAGACACAGAACTCCTCAGTGACTTCTAATATCCTTATAATTTACAGTAGGGGATACATTATCCCTTATAATACATGAGTGGTACCCAGAGTTCCCCTGTATGACTCAGTCGTGTCCTTGTACCTTTATATAGACACAGAACTCCTCAGTGACTTCTAATATTCTTATAATTATCAGTAGGGGATACATTATCCCTATAATACATGAGTGGTACCCAGAGTTCCCTGTATAACTCATCTGTGTCCTTGTACCTTTATATAGACACAGAACTCCTCAGTGACTTCTAATATCCTTATAATTTACAGTAGGGGATACATTATCCCTTATAATACATGAGTGGTTACCCAGAGTTCCTGTATACTCCCTGTTACCAGCTGTGCCTTGTACCTTTATATAGACACAGAACTCCTCATTGACTTCTAATATCCTTATAATTTACAGTAGGGGATCCATTATCCCTATAATACATGAGTGGTACCCAGAGTTCCCTGTATAACTCAGTCTGAGTCCTTGTACCTTTATATAGACACAGAACTCCTCAGTGACTTCTAATATCCTTATAATTTACAGTAGGGGATCATTTCCCTTATAATACATGAGTGGTACCAGAGTTCCCTGATATAACTCAGTCTGCGTCCTTGTACCTTATATAGACACAGAACTCCTCAGTGACTTCTAATATCCTTATAATTACAGTAGGGGATACATTATCCCTTATAATACATGAGTGGTACCCAGAGTTCCCTGTATAAACTCAGTCTGTGTCCTTGTACCTTTATATAGACACAGAACTCCTCATGACTTCTAATATCCTTATAATTTACAGTAGGGGATACATTATCCCTTAAATACATGAGTGGTACCCAGAGTTCCCTGTATAACTCATTCTGTGTCCTTGTACCTTTATACAGACACAGAACTCCTCAGACTTCTAATATCCTTATAATTTATTACAGTAGGGGATGTATAAAATATAATATAAATTAGACAGCTGCCCGTACAATATTGAGACCTATGATAGATTTGCTGTTGGATAATTACACACCGTAGGTGGTTTTATCTACCTTACATTCCCTTTGACCCACTGATTTAGGGCTTGGCCGCGCCGGTGGGAAGATTGTGGGGCTACATGTATGTGCTGTGCTGTGATCCCTTTTTGGAGCACACACGTGTTATGCATTTGATTACAGATTACCAAAACCGCCACACTAATGCACGTGAAATATGACTTATTGGGTTTCACGCGTTACCGTGCGCTGTAGTGTATTCACAGCCTTAGTGATTGTAGAAAAGACCCTTCTGTTTTCTCTGATCACGCAAACGTTAGAAGGTTACGGGCCTCTTTAAGAGACAGGGAATAAATCTGATTGGTGGGAAATGTCTCCTATAGTTTGTGTACACTAAGTAAATATGGGGATGGTGCAATGTTTGTGAGAAATGTCAGTTATGGAATCCGTGTGCAATCAGTGCAAGTCCTACATCTTCACACCAAACAACAGTGATAATGATCGGACATTGCCACATTTGAGACGTAATACAGGGAATTTGTGGTTTGTTTACTGAGTAGGTGATTATGTGGGCACAGTGGTATTGAAAGAAGTTTTAGGCTAGGCCCCACTTATGCGTTTTTAAAGCGTTTGCGCACGCGTTTTTGCGTTCGCGAAGCGCATGCGATTTGGTTATGGTGGGAACGCAAAAATCCCTGCGATTTCCCATGCGCATGCGATTGCGCATCCATTTCCGTTTTGGTAACGCATGCGTTCACCATTTTGTTGCGTTAACGCATGCGTTGCCGTAACGGAAAACGAAAAATCGCATGCGCATACGCACGCGCAAACTGAAACGCACAGAAAACCAAACAATTCGCGTGCGATAACACTCACGATTGCATTGCACGATTTAGTGCGTTGTAGTGGGGCCATAGCCTTAGTTATTGGGGAGAACATTACACAGTGATAGTGAAAGGAGTTTTAGTGATGGGAGAAGAATGCACAGTGATAGTGAAGAGGAGTTTTAGTGATGGGGAGAATGATGCACAGTGATAGTGAAGAGGAGTTTTAGTGATGGGGAGAACGATGCACAGTGATAGTGAAGAGGAGTTTTAGTGATAGGGTAGAAAGATGCACAGTGGTAGTGAGAGTTTTAGTAATGGGGAAAACGATCGCACTGTGATAGAGAAGAGAAGTTTTAGTAATGAGGAGAACGATGCACAGTGGTAGTGAAGAGGAGTTTTAGTTAATGAGGGAAAACAATACACAGTGGTAGTGAAGAGGAGTTTTAGTGATAGGGGGAGAACGATGCACAGTGGTAGTGAGAGTTTTAGTAATGGGGAAAACGATGCACAGTGGTAGTGAATGGAAGTTTTAGTGATGGGGAGAACGTTGCACAGTGATAGTGAGAGGAGTTTTAGTATAGGGAGAACGATGCACAGTGGTAGTGAGAGTTTTAAGTAATGGGGAGAACGATGCACAGTGGTAGTGAAGAGAAGTTTTAGTAATGGGAAAACGATGCACAGGTAGTGAAGAAGAATTTAGTGATGAAGGGAGAACGTTCATAGTGATTGTCAAGGGAGGTTTTAGCAATGGGGGAAACAATGCACAGTGATAGTGAATGGAAGTTTTTAGTGATGGGGAGAACGATGCACAGTGGTAGTGAAGAGGAGTTTTAGTAATGAGGAAAAAATACACAGTGGTAGTAAATGGAAGTTTTAGTGATGGGGAGAATGTTGCACAGTGATAGTGAAGAGGATTTTAGTGATAGGGGGAGAACGATGCACAGTGATAGTGAAGAGAAGTTTTAGTGATGGGAAGAACAATGCACAGTGATAGTGAAGAGGAGTTTTAGTGATAGGGAAGAACGATGCACAGTGGTAGTGAGAGTTTTAGTGATGGGGAGAACAATGCACAGTGATAGTGAAGAGGAGTTTTAGTACTGGAGAAAACAATGCACAGTGGTAGTGAAGAAGAGTTTTAGTGATAAGGGAGAATGTTGCACAGTGATCGTGAAGGAGGTTTAGCAATGGGGAAAACAATCAAGTGATAGTGAGGAGAACGATGCACAGTGATAGTGAAGAGAAGTTTTTAGGTATGAGAGAACTATGCACAGTGTAGTGAAGAGGAGTTTTAGTAATGAGGAAACACTTACCAGTGGTAGTGAATGGAAGTTTATGTGATGGGGAGACGTTGCACAGTGATAGTGAAGCGGAGTTTTAGTGATAAGGGAGAATATGCACAGTGGTAGTGAGGTTTTAGTAGGGGTGAGAACATGCATAGTGGTAGTGAAGAGAAGTTTTAGTAGTGGTGAACAATGCACTGGATAGTGAAGATGAGTTTTAGTAATGGGGAACACGATGCAGAGTGGTAAGAAGAATATTTTTAGGTGATAAGGGAGAAGTTGCACAGTGATGTGAAGGAGGTTTTAGCAATGGGGAAAACATGCACAGTGATGTGAAGAGACTTTTAGTAATGAGGAGACGATGCACAGTGGTAGTGAAAGGATTTTAGTAATGAGGAAAACAATACACGTGATAGTGAAGAGGAGTTTTAGTGATGGAGAGAACATCACACGTGATAGTGAACAGAACTTTTAGTATGGGAGAACGATGCACAGTGATAGTGAAGAGGAGTTTTTAGTGATAGGGGAGAACGATGCACAGTGGTAGTGAGAGTTTTAGTAATGGGGAGAACGATGCACAGTGGTAGTAAAGATGAGTTTTAGTGATGGGGAGATGAATCTTTATATCAATAAGGGGTCTTCATATCGTTAAGGCCTTTGTAGTTAGGACTCTTTATTAAGTAAGGAGTCTGTAGTAAGGGGTCTTTATAGTAATAAGGAGTCTGTAGTAAGGGATCTTTATATAAATAAGGACTCTGTTGTAGGGGTTCTTTATATAAATAAAGACTATGTAGTAAGGGGTCTTTATATTGGTAAGGACTCTGTAACGTGGGGGTCTTTACATTGGTAGGATAGTATAAGGGGTTCTGTGTAATAATAGGGCTTTGTATTATTTGCGGTGATTTGTCATTAACCTCCAGGTTCACAATGCTCATTACCCATAGCAGACCATATACTTTAAACGGGAAAGTTCCCCTGTCCTCACACTGGAAACTCCCCATGTTGTTTGGACTCTCAAATTTCCAGTTTGGGGTCTCTGTGACATTTTGGATCAGTTCCCACTGTATCCCGGTGTGGGTTCTGCTGAATATGAAATACATATGAGGCTAAGAAGCATTGTAGGTGTGGTAGGTAAAATCAGCAGAACTTCTTACTTCTATTTCTCGTCTGTAACATAGGATATTTCTACTAGCAAATAAAGTAGCAGAATGCAAAGTTATGTATGTATGTATATGTTTATTTATATAGCGCCACTTGGGTACACAGCGCTGTACATTATAACAATACAGATTATACAGTATGTATGTATATGTTTATTTATATAGTAAGCGCCACTTGGGGACACACAGCGCTGTACATTATAATACAATACAGATTATACGTATGTATGTATATGTTTTATTTATATAGCGCCACTGGGTACACAGCGCTGTACATTATAACATACAGATTGTACAGTATGTATGTATATGTTTATTTATATAGCGCCCACTTGGGGGACACAGCGCTGTACATTATACAATACAGATTATACATATGGTACGTTATGTTATATATATAGCACCACTTGGGGAGCAGCGCTGTACTTATACCAATACAGATTATGACATATGTATGTATTGTTTTATTTATATAGCGCCCGCCACTGTTGGTACACATGCGCTGTCATTATAACAATACAGATTTAAGCATTATTAGTATGTGTTATTTATTTATATATAGCCTGGCACTTGCGACTTGGGACAACAGCGCTGTAGCATTATAACATACAGATGTAACAGTATGTATGATATGTTTATTTTATATAGCGCCACTTGGGTACACACCGCGCTGTAACATTATAAATACAGATTATACAGTATGTATGTATATTTATAGTTTATTTTATTGCGCCACTTTGGGTACACAGCGCTGTACATTATACAATACAGATTATACAGTATGTATGTTATTGTTTATTTATATAGCTGAGCGCCACTTGGGGACGCCATGCTTTTTTAGATGTTATTTATATACAACAACAAGCGTGCCACTGTTTTGGATACACAGCGCTGTAACAATTATAACAATCCGATTAATACACTGTAAATGTATGTATATGGTTACTTTAGAAAGCAGACACTTGGGGACACCAGCGCTAGCCGCTGTAACCTAATCATATAAACCAATACAGAGCTCGTACAGTATGTCTGTTATATTGTTGACTTATATATAAACGCGGCGCCACTTGGGTACACCTCAGCTGCTACATCTATAACACAATAACATTATTATACCTCTATGTATGTATGATTTTTATTTATTTAGCGCCACTTGGTGGTACACACGCGCTGTACATTATAACAATACAGATTATACAGTATTTATGTATATGTTTATTTATATAGCGCCACTTTTGGGGACGCAGCGCTGTACATTTAACAATACAGATTATACAGTATGTATTATAAGTTTAGTTTATATAGCGCCACTTGGGACACAGCGCTGTACATTATAACAATACAGATTTGTACAGTATGTATGTTATACTGTTTATTTATATAGCGCTCCACTGGGGACACCTCGCTGTACATTATAACATACGAATTATACAGTATGTACGTATATGTTTATTATATAGCACCACTTGTGGGACGCACCGCTGTACATTAACCAAGTACAGATTATACAAATGGCTGATAAGTAAGTGTTATGTATTTATATAGCGCCACTTGGATACACAGACGTCGTGTACATTATAACAATACACCGATTATACGTATATTATGTATATGTTTATTTATATAGCTCACGCTTGGGGACACAAGCGCTGTACATTATAACAATACAGATTGTACAGTATGTATGTATCATGTTTTATTATTTAATAAGCGCCACTTGGGTGTACACAGCGCTGTACATTAATAACAATAACAGATTATACAGTTATGTACTGTATAGTTTATTATTTATTATTCGACGCCACGTTGGGTAACACAGCGCTGTACATATAACAAACATAGATTTATACAGTATGTATTATATGTTTATTTATATAGCGCCACTTGGGGACAGTCGCTGTACATTATAACAATACAGATTTTATAGTATTATATGTATAAATTGTTAGTTATATACGCCACTTGGGGACACAGCGCTGTAACATTATAACTAATAACGAGTATATACCGACGTTGTGCTATGTGTATTATAATTGTTTATACTTATCCTGTTTTCATGAATGATAGCGACCACTTTTTTATGGGGACACACAGCGCTGTAACACTTATAACAATACCATTATACAGTAGTATGTATACTGATTTAGTTTATTTATATAGCGCCACTTGGGGACACAGCGCTGTAATTAATAACAATACACGATTATACAGTATGTATTTATGTTTATTTTAATCTATGCCACTTGGGGACAACAGCGCTGTACATTATAACAACTCACGATTATACAGTATGTTGTATGTTTATATAGATGCCACTTTGGGGACACACGCGCTTCCTTTATAACAGTTAAACAGATTATACAGTATATTGTTTATATGGTTTATATAGTGCGCCACTTTGGGGACACCATCCGCTATACATTATAACAATACCAGATCTATACACAGTATGTATAGTTTTTATTCACTATAGCGCTACGTATGGGGACTGGCACGCGCTATAATCTAAATCAGACACATACAGATTATACGTAGGTAGCATTATATGGTGTATATTTATTATATCCACCACTTGGTGTACACAAGCGCTGTAATTATAACAATACGATTATACAGTATGTATAGTAATGTTTATTTATGTAGCGCCACTTTGGGACACACAGCGCTGTTACATTATAACAATACAGATTACCTAGTAGAATGTTTAATTTAGTTGTTTATAATAGCGCCCAAACGGACCTACATTGGTACGACTAACACTGTACAGTAAACCAAACCATTAATACAGTATGTATGTAATAGTTTATATTATTGCGCCACTGGGACACAGCGCTGTACCATTATAACATACAGATTATACATTATGTATTCGTATATTTGTTTCTATTATTTTAGCGGCCACTTGGGTACACAGCGCTATGTACATTTATAACAATACACTTATACAGTATTTATTTTGTTTATTTATATAGCTGCCACTTGGGACACAATGCGCTGTACATTATAAAATCAGAATTATACAGTATTAGAGTATATTGTTTATTTATATAAGCGCCACTTGTCGAGCTAATCGCGCTGTACATTATAACAATAACAGTATTATACAGTATGTAATGTATATGTTTATTTATATAGCGCCACTTGGGTACACACGCTGTAATTATAACAATACAGATTATACAGTCTGTATGTAGTATAGTTTATTTTTATATAGCGGCCACTTGGGTACACCGCGCTGTACATTATAAACATACGATTACTATAGTGTATGTGTATTGTAATTTTATTTATATAGCGCCACTCGTGGGTCACACGCCTGTAACTTTATAACAATACAGTATTATAACAGTATGTATGTAATGTGTTATTTATAGCGCCACTTGGGTACCAGCTGTACATTATAACAATACAGACAATATAACAGGTATGTATGTAATGATGTTTATTTATATATAGCGCCACTTGGGTACACGCACCGCTGTACATTATAACATACAGATTACAGTATTGTGATCGTATATTGTTTACTTTATATACCTTTACATGTTAACTAAGCACTTGGTGTTATCAAAACACAGCGTCTGTAACATTATAACAATACAATTAATACAGTATGTATGTATATGTTTTTTTATATAGCGTCCACTTGGTACACAGCGCTGTACATTATAACAAGTACAGATTATACGTAGTAATGTATATGATGTTTATTTATATATTGACACTTAGCGCTGCGCCACATATGGTTTACATTCATAAGCGCTGTTGGACACTTATACACATACTACACAGATTATACAGTATTATGTATATGTTTATTTAATACGCCACCTTGGGTCACACAGGCTGTGCTTCTAACATATCTACAGATTATACAGTATGTATGTATAATCTTTATTTATATGCGCCACTTGTGGAGCACGCGCTGTCATATTATAACAATACAGATTATACAGTAATGTATGTATATGTTTTTTTTATATAGCGCCACTTGGGTAGCACACAGCGCTGTACATTAAACAATACAGATATACAGTATTGTATTTATAGTTATTTATATAGCGCCACTTGGGGCACACGCGCTGTACATTATAAACAATACAGATTATACAGTATGTCATGTATATGTTTATTATATAGCGCCACTTGGGGTACACATCGCTGTACATTAAACATACAGATTATAACAGTATGTATGTATATGTTTATATTTATATAGCGCCACTTGGGAACACTACACACCTGTACATTTATAACAATACAGATTATCAGTATGTATGTATATGTTTAATAATCATGGAAAACACAGCGCAGCCTTTGGGGCCACTACACTGTACATTATAACAATACAGATTTATACAGTAATGTATGTATATGTTTATTTATTAGCTAGGCGCCACTTGGGTACACAGCGCTGTACATTATAACAATACAGCATTATACAGTATTATGTATATGTTTATTTATATAGCGCCACTAAGGGACAATCTTCGCTGTACATTATAACAATCCAGATTCTACAGTAATGTAATGTATATGTTTATTTACATAGCGCCACTTGGTGTACACAGCACTGTACATTAGAACAATACAGATTATACAGCTGTATGAAGGTATATGTTTATTTTATTAGCGCCACTTGGGTACCACAGCGCTCTATTATAACAATACAGATTATCAGTATAGTAATGTATATGTTTATTTATATAGCGCCACCTTGGTACGCAGCGCTACATTACTAAACACAGATACATATTATACAGTATGTATGTATATGTTTATTTATATAGCGCCACTTGGGTACAAACAGCGCTGTACATTTAACAATACAGATTTTACATTACATGTTAGTATTTACCTCGTGATTTATTAAGCGCCACTTGGGGACATACTATACATTAAACAATAACAGATTATACAGTATGTATGATATGTTTTTTACATATGCGCCACTTGGGTACACACAGCTGTACATTATAACATATCAGTATTATACAGTATGTATGTATATGTTTATTTATTTGGCGCCACTTGGGAACACAGCGCTGTACATTATAAACATAACAGATTATACAGTATGTATGTATAGTGTTTATTTATTGAGCGCCACTTGGGACGCGCTGTACAATCAACAATACAGATTATACAGTATGTATTTATATGTTTAATTATATATGTGGCGCCACTGTTCATCAGGCGCTGTAGCATTATAACAATACAGATATACAGTATGTGTTGTATATGTTTATTATTATATAGTCGCCACTTGGGGACACAGGCTGTACATAAACAATAACAGATTAACAGTATGTAGATATATGTTTATTTTATTGGCGCCACTTTGGGTACACAGGCGCTGTACATTATAACTACAGATTATACAGTATGTATGTATATGTTTATTTATATAGGCGCGACTTGGGACACACACGCTGTACAGTATACAATACAATATCAGTATGTATGTATGTATATGTTTATTATATATAGCGCCACTTGGGGACCAACGCTGTAATTATAACAATACAGATATACAGTATGTATGTAATATGTTTATTAATATAGCGCCACTTGGGACACAGCGCTGTACATTTAACATATACAGATTATACATATGTATGTATATTTTATTTAATATAGCGCCACTTGGGGACACAGCGCTGGTACATTAAACAATACAGATTATACAGTATGTTGTTATGTATTTATATAGCGCCACTTGGGTACACAGCGCTACATTATAACAATACAGATTATACAGTATGTATGTATAGTGTTTATTTATATTAGCGCCACTTGGTAACACAGCGCTGTACATTATAACAATACAGATTATACACGTATGTATATTTATATGTTTATTTAATAGCGCCACTTGGGGACACAGCGCGTGTACATTAATAACAATACAGATTATACAGTATGTATGTATATGTTTTTATGTCTATAGCGCCACTTGGGGTACACAGCTGCTTACATTATAACAATACAGATTATACAGTATGTATGTATATGTTTATTTATATAGCCGCCACTTGGTACACAGCCTGTACTTATAACAATACATATTATACATATGTATGTATATGTTATATTGATATAGCGCCACTTGGACACAGCGCTGTACATTATACAATACGATTATAACAGTTATGTATATGTTTATTGGGGGGCGTAGATATAGCCCACTTGGGACACAGCGCTGTACATTATAAACATACAGATTATACAGTATGTTGTATGTTTATTTATAATGCGCCACTTGGGGACGCACGCTGTACATTAATAACAATACATATTAACGTATTATGTATATTTTATTTATAGCCGCCACTTGGGTACACAGGCTTGTACATTATAACAATACAGATTATACAGTATGTATGTATATGTTTTATTTATATACGCCACTTGGGAACCAGCGCTGTACATTATACAATACAGATTATACAGTATGTATATTGTTTATATTACATAGGCGCCACTTGGGTAACAGGCTTCGCTTTAACAATACAGATTATACAGTATTATATGTTTATTTATATAAGCGCTCCACTTGGGGACCAAGCGCTGTACATTATAAAATACAGATTATCAGTAGTATTATGTTTCATTTATATAGCGCCACTTGGGGACGCAGCGCTGTACATGATAACAATACAGATATAACGTATGTATTTGTAATGTTTATTTATATAGCGCCCACTATGGGGGACGCAGCGCTGTACAGTATACAGATACAGATTAACATAATGTACGTATATGTTTAATTTCATACAATCGCACCACTTGGGTCCTGCGCTGATCAACATATATAAACAATACAGTATTACTACAGTATGTATGTAACTAAATATGGTTATTTATATAAGCGTCACTTGGTACACAGCGCTAGTAACAGTATAACAGACAAGATTATACAGTATGTATGTATATGTTTATTTATATAGCGCCACTTGGGGACACAGCGCTGTACATTGTTGTATTAAAATACAATACAGTTATACAAGGGGGATAACAGGATCCGATGGCATATGCTAAGAGCCACTGGTACAGATACACCAAAATGTATAGAGCAGTTTAACTTAAACTAACCGTACATGGGTCTATATGTTTAGGTGACTTCACAGTATCACATAAAATACACACAATACGACTGTACACACATACTATATACTACGGAGTTTATACTATACTATAACACATACTCTAACACGAGGTATAACTTTACACACTATATTATATACTAGATATACTATACTATTTACTATATTTTTTTTTCTATACTAACCACTATAATTACTAGGTATACTATACACACTATACATCTCTAGGATTTACTATACTATACACACTATGAAATATACTAGGTATACTATACACACTATACTATATACTAGATTTACTATACTTTACTATATACAATTATGCTATACTATATATTAGATTTACTATACTATACACACTATAACATACTAGGTATACTATATTATATATTATATACAAGATTTACTATACTATCTACTAAATACAGACTTTAAACTATCTACTAGATATTCTATACTATTATACTAAATTTACTATACTATATTAACTATGTATACTATACACACTATACTATACACGAGATACACTACTATATACTAGATTTTGTATATTATACACACTATAGTAGATACTAGATTTACTATAACTAATATACTCTATCTACTATCTACTAGGAATACTATACACACTATGATATATACTAGATATTACTATACACTAGATTTATAATACTATGTACACTACGATATACTAGGTATACTATACCGACTATATACTGACTATATTATAAACTATATATACTATATACTAGATTTACTATATGATATACATCATACTATATACTAGGTATACTATACAGTAACTATGCAGCAATGTAATAATTAGTTTTATCAACTTATAAAAAATGGTGCATCAACATTTGCACCAACCAATCAGATGTTAGTTATCGTTAAAAAGTTTACATCACACTGGTTGGGGCAAAATTAGCACACATCAGACTATAATAACTACAGGGTTTTTTTATACAAGTCTTATCGTTAAAAATTGTGTGCTAATTTTGCCCCAACCAATCAGATTTTATTTTAAAATTTGAAATATAAACATCTGATTGTTGGTGGCAAAACATTAGCACTTGGCTAGACTGCGGTGCTGGCAGTTAAAGGGTTATTGGAGCTCCCTGCCATTGGCTAGACTGTGGTTAAAGGGTTTGTGCCCATTGATGGTTGAAATAATAACAAATACCAGTTAAAGGTTAATGGAAGTAGAACAGTGGATTGTGGTGATGTGTGGTAAACGGTAGGTTGTGTTACAGGTAGGGTCTATTTGGCGCAGTGGGAGGAGTTATAGGAGCAGTAGATATAAGGTACTGTATGCCCGTTAAACCTGTGGCTGGGGGGATCATTCCATTGCAGTGTGGGCTGTGTTGGGACTTGCAGTACAGGAGGGAGGTGGGAGCTTTGGGACTATCTGGGAGCCTCCCCACATCACTGTCTCTTTGGGGACCCACACACATTGATGGATTACATTATCCCTTATAATACATGAGTGGTACCCAGAGTTCCCTGTATAACTCAGTCTGTGTCCTTGTACCTTTATACAGACACAGAACTCCTCAGTGACTTCTAATATCCTTATAATTTACAGTAGGGGATGTATAAAATATAATATAAATTAGACAGGCTGCCCGTACAATATTGAGACCTATGATAGATTTGCTGTTGGATAATTACACCGTAGGTGGTTTTATCTACCTTACATTCCCTGTGACCCACTGATTTAGGGCTTGGCCGCGCCGGTGGGAAGATTGTGGGGGCTACATGTATGTGCTGTGCTGTGATCCCTTTTTGGAGCACACACGTGTTATGCAATTTGATTACAGATTACCAAAACCGCCACACTAATGCACGTGAAATATGACTTATTGGGTTTCACGCGTTACCGTGCGCTGTAGTGTATTCACAGCCTTAGTGATTGTAGAAAAGACCCTGTCTGGTTTCTCTGATCACGCAAACGTTAGAAGGTGTACGGGCTCTTTAAGAGACAGGGAATAAATCTGATTGGTGGGAAATGTCTCCTATAGTTTGTGTACACTAAGTAAATATGGGGGATGGTGCAATGTTTGTGAGAAATGTCAGTTATGGAATCCGTGTGCAATCAGTGCAAGTCACTACATCTTCACACCAAACAACAGTGATAATGATCAGACATTGCACATTTGAGACGTAATACAGGGAATTTGTGGTTTGGTGTTACTGAGTAGGTGATTATGTGGGGCACAGTGGTATTGAAGAGAAGTTTTAGGGCTAGGCCCCACTTATGCGTTTTTTAAGCGTTTGCGCACGCGTTTTGCGTTCGCGAAAGCGCATGCGATTTGGTTATGGTGGGAACGCAAAAATCCCTGCGATTTCCCATGCGCATGCGATTGCGCATCCATTTCCGTTTTGGTAACGCATGCGTTCACCATTTTGGTGCGTTAACGCATGCGTTGCCGTAACGGAAAACGAAAAAATCGCATGCGCATAACGCACGCGCAAACTGAAAACGCACAAGAATAACGCAAACAATCGCGTGCGATAACACTCACGATTGCATGCACGATTTAGTGCGTTGTAGTGGGGCCATAGCCTTAGTTATTGGGGAGAACATTACACAGTGATAGTGAAGAGGAGTTTTAGTAATGGGGAAAATGATGCACAGTGGCAGTGAAGAAGAGTTTTAGTGATAAGGGAGAACGTTACACAGTTATAGTGAAGGGAGGTTTTAGTGATGGGGAGAACGATGCACAGTGATAGTGAAGAGGAGTTTTAGTGATGGGGAGAATGATGCACAGTGATAGTGAAGAGGAGTTTTAGTGATGGGGAGAACGATGCACAGTGATAGTGAAGAGGAGTTTTAGTGATAGGGGGGAGAACGATGCACAGTGATAGTGAAGAGGAGTTTTAGTGATAGGGTAGAAAGATGCACAGTGGTAGTGAGAGTTTTAGTAATGGGGAAAACGATGCACAATATTATACTAGATTTACTATAAGATTAGTAACTATGTCTACTATACCACACGATACTATCCTAGATACACATATATACTAGGATTGTATATTATAAACACTATAGGATATGACTAGATTTACATACGAGATTACTCTTCGATATCTACTAGGAATTACTATACAACATATGGATAGTATGACGGAGTATATATAATAGATTATTAATACTCTTACACTAATATATACTAGGTATACTATACCGACTATATACTGCCATATTATAACTCATCTATTACTATATACAGATTTACTATATTGATAACATCATACTATATACTAGGTATACTATCAGTAACCTAAGCAGGAGATGGTAATAATTAGTTATATCTTTAAAACTGGTGCTGACTTGCACCAAACCAATAGATGTGATTCTCGTTACACCGTTACATCACACGGGTTGGGGCCAAAATTCGCACACATTATACTATATACATACGGGTTATTTAATACAAGTTATCGTTAAAAATTGTGCTAATTTGGCCCCAACCAATAAGAATTTTATTTAAAATTGAAAATAACATCTGAGTGGTTGGGGCAACCTTAGCAACCTTTTAATAATAAGAACTTTTATTGAATCTCCCAGTAGGTATACTATACATACTATATTTTAAACTAGATAAACTATACTATATACTAGATTTACTATACTATAACACCACTATCCTATTTTAGTAGCGATCTACTAGACTGTATATAGATTTACTATAGTAAACACTTTTTACTAAAAGAGATATAACTATCACAGTATACTATATTACGAGAATACTAGAAATATACTAGATTCACGACACTATATAAATATACTATTACTAACGTATCCTATACACAAATATTTTATTATAGACTAAAAACTATACTATCTACTAGATAAACTATACTATAGACACTATACTAATACTAGATCTATTTACCACAAACAAGCTAATATACTAGAGATACTATCATTATATAGATGTTAATATACATATCCACTTAGATATCTACATAGAGTCTACGATATACACTATACTATGAACTAGATATACTATACACACTATACTATATACAGAATTACCTGCAAATCTATAACAATAGATATACTTAACACTATACTATATACTAGGTATTTATCCTATACATACTAACTATAGACTTAGGTTAGCTTACACACATATATTATAGGTAACTGACACACTACTAATACCCCCTACTAGATATAGGTATGCTATACTATATACTAGATATACTATACACACTATAGACTATACACACTAGGCTATATACTAGATATACATACACACTATACTATATTCTACGGTAGACGATACAATCATACAATATACTAGGTATACTATAACCCTCGGTATAGTAGGTATACTATTCACACGATATTGTATATAGGTATACTATACACACTATACTATATACTAGATATACTATACACACTAATATTACTAAACACCCTAGGTTAGATACTAGATAGAATATATTAAGGTTACTATACACACTATACATGCTACTAGATATACTAACACACGATATTATATACGAGGTCTATATCCCACACTATACTGGATACTGGTTACTATACACCACTATTTATATATACTAGGTATACTATTACACACACGTATCTAGGTATACTAACAACACTACTGGGATACTAGGTATACTATACAAACTATACTGTATACTAGGTATACTATACACACTATACTGTATACTAGGTATACTATACACACTATTCTGTTATTACTACTACTATACCACTATGACTTATAATAGGTATAACTATACCACTATACTATATACTAGGGAGACTATACCCACTATATATAGGTATACGCTCACCTATATTGTATACAGGTATACTTACCACTATACGTATACTAGAATATTACTATACACACTATACTAAGATATACTCTCCACGACTATACTATATTAAGAAACACACGATGATATATACTAGTAGACTATATTCGGTATACGATACATCTTAATGTAACCAGGGATATAACCCACTAACTGTATACTAGTATTACATTACACATTATACATTATACTAGGTAGATATACACTTACGTTACTAGGATCACTGATACAAACTTATGCCTATACTAGGTAACCATACACACTAGATGTAACCAGGTATACTATAACATATGAACTAGTAACTATACCCACTACTGGTTTTTACTAGGTATACTATACACACTACTGTATACTAGGTATACTATACACACTATACTGTATACTAGGTATACTATTCACACTATACTGTATACTAGGTATACTAACACACTATACTTTAGACTCGTAACTATTCCACTATACGTATATAGGTAGACATACAAACTACGTATTACGAGAGGCGTATACTATACTACACGATACTGCTACAGGTGTAGACATTGCACACTATACTGTATACTAGGTATACTATACGCACTATGCTATATACTAGGTTTTCTATACTGTACTATAAAAGAACATATACAAACAATAGAATGCTAGTGCACAAACAATTCTAATTGCATATTGGCTATATCTCCATAAGGTTCTATTGATCCATTGTATCTGTATGTTACTCACCTAACTAGATTGTAAGCTCTATGGGGCAGGATCTCTTTCTGCTTGTGAAAAAAGCTCGAGCACTTCTATTCTATTATTTAGATCATTTATGTACTCACTGCACATTCTATTGTAGTTATCCCCCTGTATAGACTTTTTATGGTTGTTATTAGGTTACAGCTTCGCGTCTCTCCAAGTGGCGCTTTCTATTAAAACAATCATACGATCAATACATATCATACCACTACATCATATGATGTGATGGAGGAAAATAATGAAAGCACTGAGAAGATTAGCGAGAGAAAAGAAAAAGACATACACACACCGACACAGACACCGCAGACATACATACATACATGACATACATACATCCATAAGACTACTACATAATACATACAATATATATTCGTATTGAACTATTGCTTTATTTACCCCGGTTCATGCAACTGTTTGAAAACAGTAAATTAGGGAGAGACGCCAATATGCAATTAGAATTGTGTGTGTAGAATTCTATAGTCTGTATGGATTCTATTGTTAGTCTCTAGTTGCACATTAATAATGATGTATAACAGCCCTTATTTATATATAAGACCACAGGCAGGCATTCACGTTCCCATAGGCTCTATTGTTTCAGATTAAAAGCATACGGTATAACAAACAGAAAAACATGGAGGAGCCACTTTATCAAGGGTGTAAAGCTTTATAACTTTCTGTCTCCTCCTCTATGTTTTTCTTCAGGTGTTTGAGCACAGTTCCGGATGACTGTATTGATGTATATACTGTACTAGTCTATATGCTGGATAATCTATACTATAAACTAGATATACCATATTATATACATTACACTATGCTGTATGCAAGATATAATATATTATATATACTATAGTTTAATATACAATATACGAATCACTCTACGTAGATAGTATAATAGATACATAATACTCATAATACTATTACCTCTAACACTATCTACAATTAATACTATACTATAACAAGTACATTCTACTAACTATATACACTATGACTACAATTCATTTTGACTATACTATTAGACTAGGTACAATTCCGTTACTATACTATATACACTATACTACAATTCATACTAACTTGATGCACTATGCACATTCAACTATTACGATATGCCATGATGGTACAATTCATATAACTATATGCACTGAGTACAAGTAATGGACGATACTATATGACACTATGCTACAATGCAACAGTACACACGAGCTACCATTCTTACGATACTATATACACGAGACACCAATAATATACGATCTACACTGTATACTGACAATCATACTATACATGACAATACTACTATTCATACTATACGAGAACCACTATACGCAATCATAATCACGATATACACGATACGACAAGTCAGACTATACTCAGATCCACTATACAATTCATACTATACTATATACACTATGCTACAAGTCATACTATACGATATGGCAACATGCTACAATTCATACTATACTATAGCACATGCTACAAGTCAGACAGAATATAGGCACTTATGCTACAAGTCATACTATATCTATATCCACTATTCGACCAATATTACTAGATATATGACACTATGCGACATTCATACGATACAACCACTAGCTCCATTCATACGAACTATATACACTGAACGGACTAATTCGAGAGTACGATTACACTGGACTACGATTCGAGGACACGAGACTACAATTGCGGAACCTACTATATACACGATACTACAGGCAGACTATTACGATAGACACAGTAGACTACAATCGACTGACTATAGACACTATACGAACAATTCAGACTATAAGTAGATACACGATACTACCAATCATAAGATACTCTATACACTTAATACAATTCAGATAGACTATATACACTATGTACAATCATACTATACGATATTCCAATAAATAAATTCATACTATACTATAACAACTATGTACAAGTCATACTATACTAATGCACGATGCTACAATTCCATACGTATACTATATGCCAACTATGCTACAATTATAATATAAATGGCCACTATGTACTTCATACGATATATAGGCACTAGGTACAATTCAGATATACTCTATACACTATACTACAATTCATACTATACTATAAACACTATACTACATTCATACTATACTATATACACTATGCTACAATTCATACTATACTATATACACTATGCTACAATTCATACTATACTATAACACTATCGCTACAATTCATACTAAACGTATCACTATTACTACAATGCCGATACTATAATATACACGATGCCTACAATTCATACCTATAATCTATCACGATGCTACCATTCATAACTTACACACTATGACTACAATTCAGCTGGACTATATAGCACGATACTACATTCATACTATACTAATACCATATACTATATAGACATATATATACACTATACTACAATTCATACTATACTATATACACTATACTACAATTCATACGATACTATATACACTATGTACAAGTCATACTATACTAATGCACTATGCTACAATTTCAGACTAGACTATATTGACAATATGCTTACAATTAAACTATACTAGTATGCACTATGTCCAATTCGATACTATATCTATGCACTAGGCTTACCAATTCATACTCTATGTCTATACCATTGCTACACTTCCTGCCTATCCTATATGCACTATGCGTACAATTCATATCGACGAGAGGCCACGAGGCGACACGTCAGACGGAGAGGGAGCACGTAGCGACAAGCAGACGAGACCCGCGGAGGCATATGCGAACACGGGCATACGTAGACGAGGACCTGCGATCCCTACAAAGGTAGGACGGCGAGATACGGATACGACATAGGCATCCGAGACGAGATACCGCGAGGACGACCAGTCATACAGACGATATACTCGAGCTACACGGCATAGAGGACGAGAGACAAGAAGACATCGCCGACCGAGAGGAAACGGAGACTTACACATCGACGAGCCTCGATACACGATACGACACTTATACTCTACCCTCCACGCTCCCTCCCTTCCCCGCCTGTTTCATTGCCCGTCGGCTTTCCTTCTCCCCCCCGGCTCCGGCCCGGGTGTTGGCGGGCCGTTGTGTTCCGGCTGGGTTCCCCCGCTGCTATTTCCCCCCATAGTTCCCGTGTTACCGGTCGATCGGCCCGCCATTACGCCCTCCGATCGACGTTTGTCCCGCCTCGGACGCCCTCCGTGGCCGGCTCGGACCCTGGTGACCCCTCGTCCGCTAGTGGCGGGTTTTCCCTCTCTGGCCGCCCCGCTAGGGTGCGGGAGACGAGGGACCTTCGGATGTCGGCTGATATGCTTCTTTGAGCCCGCGACCCGACAGTCCTTCCTCTGGTCTGAACCGGCGAAAGGATAGACTGGTCGGTCAGGAGAAAAAATCGGTAGGTGTGTACCTAGTTTTAGGAATGGAAAAAGACCAAAACCAGACTTAGATTCATATGTAAGCAGGTGGTGGAAAACCATATAATCAGTGTAAGAGGATTAGAACTAGCATATGTAGAGGAGATCCCCAGTGTTCCCAGCCCCTGTCCCATACTCTGTATTACACGGTACCTGTGTACCCACCATAGATATCCCTAGTATTCCATGTCCCTACCCTGTACTCGTGGATACCACAGTACCTGTGTACCCACCATAGATATCCCTAGTATTCCCATGTCCCTACCCTGTACTCTGTATAACACAGTACCTGTGTACCCACCATAGAGATCCCTAGTATTCCCATGTCCCTACCCTGTACTCTGTATACAGGTACTGTGTACCCACCATAGAGACCCACAGTGTCCCCAACTCCCTACCCTGTACTCTGTATAACACGGTACCTGTGTACCCACCATAGAGATCCCCAGCGTCCCCAACTCCCTACCTTATACTCTGTATTACACGGTACCTGTGTACCCACCATAGAGATCCTCAGCGTCCCCAACTCCCTACCTTATACTCTGTATTACAGGGTACCTGTGTACCCCAAGGATCCCCAGTATCCCAAGCCCCTACCTTATACTAGGGAGGACACTTGGGGTACCTGTTACCCTCCCTAGAGATCCCTAGTATTTCCCATGTCCCTACCCTGTACTCTGTATACACGGACTGGGTACCCACCATAGAGATCCCCAGTATTCACAGGTTCCTACCCTGTACTCTGTATTACACGGTACCTGTGTACCCACCATAGAGATCCCCAGTATTCCCATGTTCCTACCCTGTACTCTGTATTACACGGTACCTGTGTACCCACCATAGAGTTCCCCAGTGTCCCCAAATCCCTACCCTGTACTCGATTACACATACTGTGTGCCTCCCTAGAGTGGCTCCCCAGTGTCCCACAATCCTACCTGTACTATGTATTGCCACAGTACCTGTGTACCTCCATAGGAGATCCTAGGTGCAGTCGCCCTACCCCTGTACTCTGCTATACCACGGTACTGTTGTACCCACTAGAGATTGCCTAGTATTCCATGTCCACCTGTACTGGTATTACACGGTGGTACCTGTGTACCCACCCGAGAGTCCCTAGTATTCCCAGTCCGGTACCGGTACTCTTGTAGTACAAGGTACCTGTGTTACCCACACTAGGAGATCCCTAGTATTTCCCATGTCCTACCTGACTCTGATACCGGTACGTGTACACACCATAGATGGATCCCGAGTATTCCCATGTATCCCTACCTGTACTCTGTATTAGCACTGGTACCTGTGTACTCACTAGAGATCCCTTGATTCCATGTCCCCTACCATGTACTCTGTATTAAACGGGACTGTGGAACCTCATAGAGATCATAGTACCCATGTCCCTACCCTGTACTCTGTATTACACGGTACCTGTGTACACACCAGAGAGATCCCTAGTAATCCCAGTCCCTACCCTGTTACTCTGTATTACACGGTACTTGTGTACCACCTAGAGACCCCAGTATTCCCATGTCCCTACCCTGTACTCTGTATACACATATCATGGTTCCCTCCCTAGAGATCCCCGAGTATTCCCGTGGTCCTACCCGTACTCTGTACTTACACGCGCCGTGTACCCCACCCAGAGATCCTAGTATTCCAGTCCCTACCTGTACCCGGATTACACTATGGTCATGTGTACCCACACATAGAGATCCCTAGTTATTCCCAGTCCCGACCTGGACTATGTATAGACGGTACTGTACACACCTAGAGATCCCTAGATTCAATGTCCCTACCCTGTTACTGGGATGAAAAGGACTGTGTACCACCCTAGAGGATCCTAGTATTCCCATGTCCCCTACCCTTGTACGTTGTATGTACCCGGGTACGGTGTACCACCTCCCTAGAGATCCCAGGTTCCCATGTCCCTACCCTGTACTCTGTATTACACGGTACCTGTGTACCTCACGAGCAGATCCCTCGTATTCCCCTGTCCCTACCCTGTTACTCCTGATACACGGTACTCTCGTGTCCCTCCCTAGAGATCCAGAGTATTCCCATGTCCCTACCATGTACTCGTATTCACGGTACTGTGTCCCTCATAAGAGATCCATATATTCCCAGGTCCCTACCTGTAAATCTGTATTAAAAGTACTGGTAACCAACCATAGAGATCCTAGTAGTCCCATGTCCATACTCTGTACTCTATAAATGGTAGGTGTAACCACATAGAGATCCTAGTATTCCCCATGTCCCTTACCGGTACTCGTATAACACGGTACCTGTGTACCCACCCTAGGAGTCCCCAGTATTCCCCAGTCCCTTAACCATGTAAGCTGTATTACACGGAACCTGTGTACCAACCCTAGAGAATCCCTAGTATTCCCATGTCCCTACCCTGTACTCTGATAACGGTACCTGTTGACCCACCCTTAGAGATCCCCAGTTTCACATGTCCCGACCCTGTACTACTGTAGTTTACCCGGTAGGTACCGTGTACACACCAGAGAGATCCATAGTATCCCATGTCCCTACCCGTACTCTGATGACACGGTACCTGTGTATTACCCCCCTAGAGATCCCCAGTATTCCCTGTCCCTACCCTGTACTGTGATTACACGGTACCTGTGTACCCACCATAGAGATCCTTAGTATTCCCATGGCCCTACAGTACTCTGTATTTACACGGACTGTGTACCACCCTAGAGAGCCCCAGTATTCCCTGTCCCTCCCGTACTTGTATTACACGGACAGGTGTACCCGCCTAGGATCCCTAGTATTCCCATGGTCCCTACCCTGTAATCGTATTAAACGGTACCTGCCCCGCCCGTGATACCTCCATAGAGATCCATAGGTATTCCAGGTCCCTACTCATGACTCTGATTTCACGGTACCTGTGACCACCATAGAGGATCCCTAGTATCCCATGTCCCACCCTGTACTCTGTATTACTATGGACTGTGGACACACCATAGAGAGCCCTAGGATTCCCATGTCCCTACCCGTACTTGTATTACACTGTTACCTGTGTACCTCACCCGAGATCACCAGATTCCTGGGGCCTGCCCTACCTGTACGAGATGTATTAAACGGTACCTGGGTACCACCCTAGAGATCTCCTAGTATTCCCATGTCCATACCCTGTACTCTGTATTACACGGTAATGTACAGCCACCTAGAGTCACCAGTATTCCCATGTCCCTACCTGTACTCGTATACACGTACCTGTGTACCCTCTCTAGAATCCCCGAGTTTACATGTCCTTTAAAAAACCCCCTGTATCTGTATTAAACGGTACATGGTACCCACATAGGAGATACCAGTATTCCATGTCCCTACAACTGTACTCTGTATTACACGGCACCTGTGTACCCACCCTAGAGATCCCCAGTATTCCCATGTGTTTTTTCCACTACCCTATTTACTCGTATTACACGGCTACATGTGTACCCAACCATAGATTCCCCAGTATGTCCCATGTCACTCCCTGTAGCGTTTAACACGGTACCTGTGTACCACCCTAGAGATACCAGATTCCCCATGTCCCTCCTGTACTCTGTATTACACGGTACCTGTGTACCCACCCTAGAGATCCCTAGTATTCCCATGTCCCTACCCTGTACTCTGTATTACACGGTACCTGTGTCCCCAACCCTCCTAAATCCAGTATTCCAGGTCCGACACGGTAATCTGTATTACCGGTACTGTGTAACCCCACCCTAGAGATCCCAAGTATCCCATGTCCATACCCTGTACTCTGATTACACGGTAAACCGGTGTACCCACCTAGAGATCCCCAGTATTCCCCATGTCCTACCATGTCCTAGAGTACACTGTACGTGTACCCACCTAGAAGATCCCCGTAATTCCGTCCTACCCTGTATCTTCTTACACGGTCCTGTGTACCACCGAGAGATCCCAGTATTCCCCTGTCCTACCTGTATCGCTTACACGGTTACCTGTGACCTCCCTTGGGAATATTTTCAAGTTCCTATTCCCAGTAATAGTCTATGTATGGCAGATGACTATGTCTCGCCTCGGATTTTATATCCTGCTAATTCTCCCCCCATCCAAGTCCTCGCTCCTGGACACAGGGACTAGTGGATAGGGAGATTTCATCATCCAGCCTGATAACCAGAGCGACACATCGGACTGGATCTCACTCCCTGGGTGATCCAGGCTGATTGGGTCCTATGAAGATTGTCCCAGGTGAGTCTTGTTACTCTGTTACCCTGGGTGGGGTTGACCAGTTTCCTACCATTCCTTATTTTGGCCGGGGCCTCCCTAGAAATACCAGGAGTGTCTCCTTGTTGCTCTTGTTTAGAGGGTCACAAGGCGCTGGTGAAGGCTTTTTATGGCTTTGGTGGATTTTTGCCAAAACAGGAGGGGGAGAGAGAAGGTTGTGTTGGGGGTTTATGTGGTCCATGGCCAGGGGAAGTCGATATTATATGAAGAGGGTGTCTACCTGGCACTGTTACTATAACCGATTATCAGGTAAAGGTGACTATGTAGATCACCTTGTCACCTCTGGGTGGCGCCACTAGTGACAGGTGGTAAATCTGTATGGAAGCGCCAGATTGCAAATTGCTACATAAACCCCTGTCAGCAAACAGCCTAGTGTGTGTGGAGGCATCTGCTGACCTGATCAGTAAACAATGTCAGGGAGCAATGGGCCTTGTTCTCCTGTGCCTCGTCTTAGTACAGAACAAGCTGCTCGGCTACTGGCAAGCGGTCTGTCCGTATGGGCTATGGGCTTTTTGTGATTGGACAGTGGTTAAAGGAGGCAGCAGATTTCTGTATAATAATGTGTCTATAATAATTATAAAAGCTACCTGTGCACCTACTGTGCCCCCTTTTACTCTTACATTACTGTATGGAAACCATAACACAGCCCTGGGGTACTCATCATGCACTAGTCTCTCGCACACATTAGTAAGGAATTTTTCCTTTAAATTGTTTCTGCAAATGATTTGTCTTTCCAGCTTGTCTGTATCAGTATGAGCGGTGCTGCCATGCTTGTTGTTTTGTTGCATGTCATTATACAGGTGTCACTTGGATTTACTGCTCAGCCCAGGTAGTCATGGGGAAGTTTTGGAATTTAGGCTTCCCCCATGCCCCGAAATGGAACAGTCCTTCACTGTTCACTTTAACTGTCACTGTCCTGGGAGGGTGGAGCAGTAGCAGCTGTCCCAGTAATATAATATCTTAAAAGGGGTCTGGGGGGCTCAACTGGGGGTCTACAGTAGTAATGGAGAAGGTCACCTTGATTTACTGGTAGCTGAACTGTAACACTCACCGCTCAGATCCCTTAATGTGTCACATTACATTATAGTGCAGATTATATAGTGATAATAGTGACACTAGGGCATTCACACTGGGTCCCACATTGCTGTGTGTGTCAGTGTGTTCTGTGACACCGGATGCATATTTTTTACACAGTGCTGACACCTGTTGGACACTATGTGAACTGCGGCTATGTGTGTTAATCATCACTCATTTAGGATCAGCTGTTCAGTGATGAATCCTGCAAAATAAGGTGATAAAGTGTGTCCAGGAGCAGAACTGCCTGGAGTGCCGGGTATGGGTACCGAATCCATGGCACGGCACGTGTTAATTATATGTTAACCGCACAGGGAGGAGTGGACAAGTACAGCCATGATCATTTTATTTATTATTGAGTCTTCTCCAATCAGAAGAGGGTCTGATAAACCTAGCTGTCCAATCAGAAGAGGGTCTGAGTACCCTGAGTCAATCAGAAGAGTGTCTGAAACCTAGCGGTCCAATCAGAGAGGCACATCTATAACCCTAGATGTCCATCCGAAGAGGGTTCGATAACCATAGCTGTCCAATCATTTAAGGGGCATTTAGGGTTTTGCTGCCGAGGCAAAAACTTTTTAAAGCCGCCCTTGTTAGTTTCCGCTACTATGTAAAGTGGGTGGGAGCTTTTGTCGGGGGGCATGGCAAAATGGTACAATTTGAACTTCCTATACAAGGTATATAAACATGTGCCTCAGACGTAATATCCATACGTAAATTCCTCGAAATAGATATTCCATCCCTTTATCACACAGCTTGTGTGGTCAGTATCATATCACTCTTCAGGTTTTGTTGATCAAAATAACTTATGGTTCAACTGTACCATACATTTTAGAAATGTGGACTTTTCTGTAGATAAAGATTTGATGCCTGTAAACTTCTGCCGCCTTTCTTATGTAAGTGCAGGGTGCCGCCTGAGACCAATGTCCACCTCTGCCTCCTGGTAGCACATGGTAGTGGGGGCCGCCTGTCTATTTAAATACAGATATATTGATATTAATACATATAGGGGGTCCCTGAGGATAGACACTGATCTGAAAGTTATTTTTTTTTGCTTTCATTATCATTAAATTGTTGGTCGATATGACTTTAGCCTGCAGAGTAAATAGACACTTGGAGGGTCAGTGATTTAGGGCCCTGTGTCTGGTAATAAAACGTCCCTCACCCCCTGGAATGTCAATGTTCATTCACTGAAATCTCTGCAGGGAAAATAACCTTTAATTACTCAAAAAGGGCAACTGTGTCTGACACATTCCTTCTGTGTGTGTCATGTTTATTGTACAGTTTTAACCATTTACAGGTCAGTGAATCCTGGTCACCCGGTTGGGTTTCACCAGTTACTAGTGTATCCTGACAATAGGGAGCTACCATGTTGCTTGTGTCGATAGACACCGAGTGGCACCCCCAGTGAGACAATCACATGCAAGTAGCTACTGAGTTTACATTTGTTACTTTGTTTAACTGTCACTTTAACCACCTCAGAGTAGCCGGCCCACTGGATGGATCTATTTGTCCTTTAAATGTGCACTTGGCATTTTGCTCTGAGATGACTCAGCACAGACCTGTTCCACTTGTGCTGCCATACTGGTTCCTTCCTCTAGTCAGGAATACTGATAATTGCTGTGGGGCTACATACAGATACATATACCCTATATATATATATATATTTGGCTTTCAGGCTGGTGCGAGGCAGCAGCAACACTGATACACAAGCAGCTGTCAGGACCGTCAGGTCAGAAGCACTAATGACGTCCAACCAAACAGCCATACATGGGCGATTATCGTTGGACAATCATTCTATGGTGGTTACTTACAACATCGCATGTCTAGGGAGGATTTACACAAATGGCTTTATTTTCTAATCTACACATAGACTAATGCAAGAGATGGTTGGGGGACCCAGAGACTTGCCAGTATCCTGTGGGGTACGTGGTGTAGAGAACCGTATCTATGGGGTACGTGGTATAGAGACCAGTAGCGTTGGGGTATGTGGTGTAGAGACCTGGATCGGTGGGGTATATGGTGTAGAGACCTGTATCGATGGGGTAAGTCGGTGTAGAGACCCGATCGGTGGGGTACGTGGTGTAGAGACCTGTATCTGTGGGGTACGTGGTGTAGAGACCCATATTGGTGGGGTAAGTGGTGTAGAGACCTGTATCTGTGGGGTACGTGGTGTAGATACCCATATTGGTGGGGTACGTGGTGTAGAGACCCATATTGGTGGGGTACGTGGTGTAGAGACCCATATTGGTGGGGTAAGTGGTGTAGAGACCCATATTGGTGGGGTACTTGGTGTAGAGACCTGTATCTGTGGGGTAGGTATGTAGAGGGGACCAATTGGGGGGGTACGTCGGTATGTAGGACCCATAGTGGTGGTGGTAGTGGTGTTTAGAGTACCGTATTGTGGGGTACGTGGTGTTAGAGAACTATGGTGGGGTACTTGGTGTAGAGACCTGTATCAGTGGGGTACGTGGTGTAGAGACCCATATTGGTGGGGTACTGGTGAGTAAGGAGACCTGGATCTGTGGGGTAGGGTGTAGAGCCCACATTGTGGGTAGGTAAGGGTTATGTAGGAGACCCATATGGGGGGGTACTTGGTGTGTTAGAGACCTTATTGTGGGGGGGTACGTGGTAGGTTGATTTTTGTAGAGAACCCATATGGGGGGGTATTGGTGTGGTAAGAGACCTGTATCTGTGGGGTACGTGGTTGGCGAGGACCCATATTGGTGGGGTAAGGGGTGATGTAGAGGACCCATATGGTGCGGGTATTGGTTGAGAGACCGATCTGTGGGTACGGGGTGTAGAGGACCCATATTGGTGGGTACTTGGTGTAGAGGACGTATCTGTGGGGTACGTGGTGTAGAGACCCATATTGGTGGGGTAAGTGGTGTAGAGACCCATATTGGTGGGGTACGTGGTGTAGAGACCCATATTGGTGGGGTACTGGTGGAGGCATGTATCTGTGGGGGCCGTGGTGTAGGACCCATATTGGGGTGGTAAGTGGTGTAGAGACCAGTTGGTGGGGGGGTACGTGGTGGTAGGAGACCCATATTGGGGGTCTTGGTGTAGAGGACATGTACTGGGGGTAGTGGTGTAGCCCCGACCCATATGGTGGGGTACGTGTTGGGTAGATAGAGACCAGCTTGGTGGGCCTGGTTAGCGGCGAGACCTGTATCTGTGGGGTAAGTGGTAGAGAACATATTGGGTGAGCGTAAGGGTTGGGTTGGAGAACCAATATGGTGGGGTACTTGGTGTAGAGACCTGTATCTGTGGGGTACGTGGTGTAGAGACCCATATTGGTGGGGTAAGTGGTGTAGAGACCCATATTGGTGGGGTACATGGTGTAGAGACCTGTATCTGGGGGGGTACGGGGTAGCGGACCCATATTGGTGGGGTAAGTGGTGTAGAGACCCATATTGGTGGGGTACATGGTGTAGAGACCTTTATCTGTGGGGTACGTGGTGTAGAGACCCATATGGTGGGGTACGTGGTGTAGAGACCCGTATCGTGGGAGTACGTGGTTGTAGAGGACCCGTATGGTGGGGTACGTGGTATAGAGGACCCGTATCTGTGGGGGGTACGTGGTCAGAGACCCGTATCGGGGGTACGTGTTGTAGAGACCCGATCGGTGGCGGTAGTGGGGTAGAGACCCGTCCGTGGGTACGTGTTTGTAGAGTGTAGAGGACCCGTCTCGGGGGGGTACGGTACGTGTGTAGATACCGATCGGTGGGGTACATGGTTGTAGGAGGGGGACATGTACGGGGGGTACGTGGTGTCGAGGGCCAGTACGGTGGGGTTCGTGGTGTAGAGACCTGTCTCGGTGGGGTAGTGGTGTTGTACCGTATCGATGGGGTACGTGGTGTAGATACCCGTATCTGTGGGGTACGTGGTGTAGAGACCCGTATCTATGGGGTACATGGTGTAGAGACCCGTAAGGTGGGCGGTAAGTGTGTTTGTAGAGACCATATGGTGGGGTGAAGTGGTGTAGAGACCATATTGGGGGTACTTGGGTAGAGACCGTATCTGTGGGGTACGTGGGTAGAGGACCTATGGGGGGTAAGTGGCTTGTAGAGACCCATATGTGGGACGTGGGTGTAGAAGATCCCGGTATTGTGGGGTGGTAGGTGGGTAGAGACCATATTGTGGGGTCGTGTTGTAGAGACCCTATTGGTGGGGTAAAGTGGTTGTAGAGACCAGATGGTGGGGTACTTGGTGTAGGACCTGTATTGGGGGGTCGTGGGGAGCGACCATATCGGGGGTATCGTGGTGAGAGACCTGATCGGTGGGGGTCATTGGGAGTCTGTAGAGACATGTAGCGGTGGGGTAAGTGGTGAGATACCCGTATCTGTGGGGTACGTGGTGTAGGGACCTGTATCGGTGGGGTACGTGGTGTAGAGACCTGTATCGGTGGGGTACGTGGTGTAGAGACTGTATGTGGGGTACATGGTGTAGCGACCTGTATCTGTGGGGGGGTACGTGTGTAGATTGTAGATACCGTATCGGTGGGGTACGGATTTTAGGGACCTGGTATGGATCAGGGGTAGAAGTGATTAAGGAACGGGCAGACAGCGCGAGAAACAGAGGAGCAGGGGGTCCATTGTGTGGGAAGTGATGATTAGCTAGACCGGTTATTGTGCAGTAAATTAGAACATGGAGGTAACAGGTGTAACCTTGGGTTTGGGACGTGATGGGGGCAGGAGTTATTTTGTTTATTGGGTGGGTTATTAACTCTTTCACCACTACTTGATTTCTCATTCACCAGGTTAACCCTTGGTTTATTAGGTGTGTGTCTGTGTGTGTGTGTGTGTGTGTGTGTAGTTGGTTTAAAGGAAACATGGGGGGTGGGGGCAGGTTCATTAGGGAGGTTAGTGGGTGGGGTTTGGATTGGCAGAAAGTTAAGGGGTGGGTGGGCACAAACTCCAAAGAAAAGAGAGTGGAGACAGGAAAGAGGGAGGGAGTGGGGCACAGGGACAGGTGGGTACGGGTGAATGTGGGTACGGGTGAAGGGGGGTACGGTGGGTAGACGCGAACAGTGACAGGAGTGAGAAGTAGTTTTACTAGTAGGGGGAACGGGGGACTGTTGGGGTTCAGTGAAGGTAAAACACTTTGCCCTAGTGAGACAGGAGAAGGAAGATCCTTGGGGTCCCCTAGTGGTGTTGGGGAGGGAGAGGAAGATTGACAGGTTGTGCTCCCCATAGTGGTGTTGGGGGGAGGGAGAGGGCCCTAGGGGGGTTGTTGGGAGGAAGAGGAAGATTGACAGGTTGTGACTCCAAGTGGGGTTGGGGAGGAAGAGGAAAGATGGACAGGTTGTGCTCCCATAGTGGTGTGGGAGAAGAGGAAGGATGAAGGTTGTGCTCCCAAGTGGTGTTGGGGATGGGAGAGGAGGAAAAGATGACAGGTTGTGCTCCGATAGTGGGGTGGGGAGGGAGAGGAAGATTGACAGGTTCTGGTCCCATAGTGGTGTTGGGAGGAGCAGGAAGATGACAGGTTGTGCTCCCATAGTGTGTTGGCGGAGGGAAGAGGAAGATTGACAGGTGGTCCCATAGCGTGTGGGGAGGCCGACGGGAAGCTTGACAGGTGTGCTCCCATAGTGGATGTTGGGGGGAGGGAGAGAATGATTGACGGTTGATGCTCCCCATAGTGTGTTGGGGGGAGGTAGAGAGCCTAGGGTTGGAGGAAGAGGGGAAAGCTTGCAGGTTGTGCTCCCCATAGTGGTGTTGGGGAGGGAGAGGACGAGGACCAAGGTTGTGCCTTCCCCATAGTGGTGTTGGGGAGGGAGAGCGAAGATTGACCGGTATTGTGCTACCACTAGTGGTGTTGGGAGGGAGAGGAAGATTGACGGGTTCTTGAGCTAACACCATAGTGGTGTTGTGGGGGAGAGGGAAGATTGACGGGTTGTTGTGTGTCTCCCCAAGTTGGTGTGGGAGGGAGGGAGGATGACAGGTGTTTGCTCCCCATAGTGGTGTTGGGAGGGAGAGGAAGATGGACAGGTTGTGCTCCATATGGTGTTGGGGGAGGCGAGGGGAAGATTGAAGGTTTGCCCCATAGTGGGTTGGGGAGGAAAGAGGAAGATTGACAGGTTGTGTCCCCTAGTGGGTTGGGGAGGAGGGAAGATTGACAGGTTGGCTGCCATAGTGGTGTTGGGGAGGGGAGAAGCTTGCCAGCGTGTGCTCCCCATAATGGTGTGGGGAGGAAGAGAGATGACCGGTTGGCCCCATAGTGGTGTTGGGAGGAAGAGGAAGATGGATAGGTGGCTCCCCTAGGTGGTGTTGGGGAGGAGAGGAAGATTGACAGGTTGTGCTCCCCATAGTGGTGTTGGGGAGGGAGAGGAAGATTGACAGGTTGTGCTCCCCATAGTGGTGTTGGGGAGGGAGAGGAAGATTGACAGGTGGCTCCCATAGTGGTGTGGGGAGGAAGAGGAAGATTGACAGGTTGTGCTCCCCATAGTGGTGTTGGGAGGAAGAGGAAGGATGACAGGTGTGCCCCATATTGTGTTGGGGAGGAGAGGAAGATTGACCAGGTTGTGCTCCCATTGTGGTGTTGGGGAGGGAGAGGAAGATTGACAGGTGGTCCCCAGAGTGGTGTGGGAGGGGGAGAATATGACAGGTTGTGTCACATTGGTTTGGGAGGAGAGGAAGATTGACAGGTTGTGCTCCCCATAGTGGTGTTGGGGAGGGAGAGGAAGATGACAGGTGGTCCCCATAGTGGTGTGGGGAGGGAGAGGAAGATGGGAAGGTTGTGTCCTAGTTGGTGTGGGGGGAGGGAGAGGAAGATTGACAGGTTGTGCTCCCCATTGTGGTGTTGGGGGGAGGGAGAGGAAGATTGGACAGGTTGTGCTACCCATGGGGTGTTGGGGAGGGAGAGGAAGATTGACAGGTTGTGCTCCCCATAGTGGTGTTGGGGAGGGAGAGGAAGATTGAAGGTTGGCTCCCCATAGTGGTGTTGGGGAGGGAGAGGAGAGGACAGGTTGGCTCCCATAGTGTGTTGTGGGAGGGAAGATTGACAGGTTGTGCTCCCCCTGGTGGTAGAGAGCGGGCGGACAGGGGGAGTTTCCTGGGGGCGGGTCTTGTGCGGGAAGGGAGGGAAGAGGGAGGGGCTGCCAGTGACTGTCACTTCTCTCCCTGGGACTGGGTGACCGGGATCTTCCAATGGACCCGAGCGGCCCCGGTCTGTTCCCCTCCCTGGTGGTGGCGAGGCACATTCTACCTCGCCATCGGTCTGCAATGGAGGAAGAGGCTCGCCGGGCGGAAGCGGACACGGACGGTAAGAACGGAGGGTGGGCGGGGTTAGAGTGGGGGCGTGTTTGTCATTAACCCTCAGGGTGCCGGGCTGTACCCGGGTCTGGTCCCTCCTGTACCGAGCACGAGGGGCCCCGTGTGGGGATCGAGGCCCTGTGGTCTCCCTGGCCCTGCACTGATGATTCCCGGGTCCGTGTGGGTAGTGAGGTGTTAATAGGGATCCGGTCCGGTATGGGAGGGGTTAATAGGGATCCGGCATGGGAGGGGTTAATGGGGCGTGGTCTGGGGGAGGGGTTAGAGGCGTGGTCTAGGATAAACAGAGCCATGTGTGCAGATTAAAGGGGAACTAGACCTGTAACCCACCAGGGCTGATTGTAAGGGGCAGAGAGGCTTTGCTGGGTATAGCGAAGTAAAAGTAGGCATACCCAGAAGTCTCTAATTCACTATTCTGGCGAAGTCTTTATAGCCCAAAATCCTTTAGTAGTCAGCACGGCAGAGGGGAATGGGAAGTGACCACACCTGGCCCTGTACATGTAGGCAAAATATTTATGTTTGGGATGAGAAACTCCAAATACCTGGTAGGACTTGCCCCTCAATTGATTGTACCATGGGTAACAGGTCCATTAATCATAGAGAAAGGCTCTGTAAGATATATTACTGTCCGATCATCTCGTCTCTGGTTACTCTTCTGTCTTGTGTGTATCTGGTCTCTTCCCTATGTCTGTCTGTGTTATCGTCTCCTTCTCCTGTCTGTCTGGTTGTATCTGTTCTTCGTCGTTGTTGTTCTTCTGCTTCTGTGTGTATCTGTCTCGCCTCTGTTTCTGTCTCTTTTTCTTTTTCTCCTGTTCTGTCTCGTGTGTAATCTGTCTCTTCTCCTGTACGTGTGTTTGTATCTGCTTCTTCTCATGTTCTGTCTATCGTGTTCTTCTCTGTCTGACTTCAGTCAGTCTGTTCTCCCGTACTGTCTTATCCCCATGTAGTCAAGTCGTGGTGTGTAATCTGCTTTCTGTCTGTCCTGGGTGAATCTGTCTCTCTTGTGTATTCTCTCTTTTAGTCCTGCTGTCCTGGTTATATGTCTTTCTCCTGTCGTTCTGTGGTAGCTGTCTCTTTCTACTGTCTGTCGTGTATCTGTCTCTTCTCCTCTGTCGCGTCTTCGTTGATTTCAGTCCAGTTTGTTACTCCGTCCTTGTCATCCAGTCTGTCATTGTGGTGTGTGTATGTCTCTTCTCTCTCGGTCTGTGTGATCTGTTATGCTCACTGTTGTCTGTCTCTTTTTCTTTTTTCCTGTCTGTCTGTGTGTATCTGTCTCTTCCCTGTCTGTCTTTGTGACTGTTCCTCTTTCTCCTGTCTGCTAGTCGTCTCCTCTCCGTCTGCACTGTCAGTCAGTCTGTTCTCCGCATCTCTTCTCTGGCATCTGTCTGGTCAGTCTGTCTTTGTCTGATTGTCCTATCTCCTACTTTCGTTCATTCTCCTTCTCTGTCTTCTCTGTCTGTCCTGTCGTCGGCCTTATTATCTGTCTGTAGTGGCAACTGTCTCTTTCCTGTCCTGTCTCTCTGTCTGGTCTCTTCCTGTCCTGCTGTCTGTTCTCCTTGTCTGTCGTTCTCTCCGTCTGTTTCGCTGTCGGACTGTGTATCGTCGTTCTTCTCCTGTCTGATCGTGTGATCCTGTCTCTTTCTCCTGTCTGTCTCTGTCTGTCTCGTTCCTGCCTGCCTGTCCTGTCGTTCTCCTGTCTGATGTGCATCGTCGTTCTCCCGTCGTCTTTTTGTTCTGGTAGTTATGTGTGTGTATCTGTCTCTTCTCCTGTCTGTCTGTGTATATTTGTCTCTTCTCCTGTCTTACTGTCAGTCAGTTGTCTCGTTCTCCTGTCTGTCCGTCTGTCGTGTATCGGTCTCTTTCCTTCTGTGTCTGTTTTCTGTCTGCCTCTTCAGTCTTCCTGTGTTTCTCCTGTCTGTAACTCGTCTACTTCGGGCAGTCGTCTGTGTATGCTGTCTCTTCTCCTGTTCTGTCTGGTATCTTAGTCTCTTCTCCTGTTCGTGTCTCTTTCCCTGTCCTTACTGTCAGTCAGTCTGTCTGTTCTCCTGTCTGTCTCGTCTCCTGTCTGTCTGTGATCTTGGCATGTCTCCTGTGAGTGCTGTTCATAGATCTATAAAGTTACCCTGCCTGTCGCTGGGTCCCCTCCTTCTATGTTTGGACTGTTCCGAGTGAAGGATAACTAAAACATTCATTTTTCCATTGGTTACTTGATCAGTGATCTGACCCATAAGTGATGGGGTTACATAGGTGCCCTAGTGGGTAGATGGGAGTTTGCAGATAAACATTGATAAAGGCAGAAGTAGTTTGTCAGACACAGAAGGGTTAATAGGGTGGCACTTTATCCGATTGAAGGGGTGAAAATTTTATTACTGTTCCAGGTCAATTTGTTCTCTCTACGTTAAGGCGTGAGCATGCTCCGTTTAATAATTAACGATGCAAATCATGTTTGTTATGTCTTAGATGGTAATATGGAAGGGGAGGGGTCAATGTGCAGCTCACTTATCCTTTACAGTGTGACAAACAATGCACATTGTGCTGGACAGGTAGGCTGGCACACAGACTGGGCATAGGGGGCATTTATACCCACAGACCTTATTACACTGACAGTATATTGTATCCAGTAGAGAACACTAGGCTGGCACACACCGATTGGGCCATAGGGGGGGCATTATACCCACAGGACCTATATTACACTGGACAGTATATTGTATCAGTAAGAAACACTAGGCCTGCAAACACAACTTGGCTAAGGAGGCAGGTGAGTTACACAGACCTATCACTGACAGATATATGTATCCAGTAGGAGAACATTGAGGCTGGCACACAGATGGACAATAGGTGACATTATACCCCAGACCCTAGTAGGTACACCAGACCTTATTTACACTGACAGTAATTTGTACCCATAGAGACAATAGGCTTGCACAACACTGGGATAGGAAGGCATGTAGGTACAAGACCGTTATACACTGACATATATTTGATCAGTAGGAAACATAGCTGGCACACAGACTGGACATAGGGGACATTTATACCCACAGACCCTATGTAGGTACACAGACTTTATTACACTGACAGTATATTGTATCCAGTAGAGAACCTAGTCTGGCACACAGATGGGCATAGGAGGCATGTAGGTACACAGACCTTATTACACTGACAGTAATGTATCAAGGTAGCAGACACTGGCCTGGCACACAGAACTGGAACATAGGGGGACATTTATACCCACAGACCCTATGTAGGTACACAGACCTTATTACACTGACAGTATATTGTATCCAGTAGAGAACACTAGGCTGGCACACGAGCATATTGAGCATTTTATACCCACAGATCCATAGTGTACAGGGGGAATAGATACATTGTAACTGTGTGTGTCCCAGTGTACAGGGGGAATAGATACATTGTAACCAGGGTGTGACACCCATGTACGGGGGAATAGAAATTGTAACCATGTGTGTGACCCAGTGTACAGGGGGAATAGATACATTGTAACCATGTGTGTGACCCAGGTACGGAGGGTGAATAGATACATTGTAAACTATGTGGTGACCAGTGTACAGGGGGAATAGATACATTTCAACCATGGTGGACCCAGGTGGGTAAGGGGGAATAGATACATTAACCATGTGTGTGACCAGTTTCAGCGGAGGGAATAGATACATTGTAAACCATGTGTGTGACCCAGTGCTACAGGTGAATAGATACTTGTCCACTGTGTGTGACCCAGTGGACAGGGGGAATGATACATTGAACATGGGTGTGTGACCCAGTGTACAAGGGGGAATAGATACATTGTAACCAAGTGTGAATCAGTGTACAGGGGGATAGATACATTGTAACCATGTTTGACCCAGTGTAAGGGGGAATAGATACATTGTAACCTGTTGTTTGCCGCAGGGTACAGGGGGGAATAGATACATTGTAACCATGTGTTTTGAACAGTGTACAGGGGGAATAGAACATTGTTAACAGTGTGAACCCAGTGTACAGGGGGAATAGAACATTGTAACCAGTGTGAGGACGTGTACAGGGGGAATAGATACATTGTAACCATGTGGGCACGTGTACAGGGGAATAGATACATTGTAACCATGTTTGTGAGCCAGTGTAAAAACCAGGGGGGGGGAAGATATAATTGTAACCAAGTGGGACCAGTGTACACGGGGGATAGATACTTTGTAACCATGTTTGAGGCAGTGTACCGGGGGAATAGATACATTGTAACATGTGTGTGACCCAGTGCTACAGGGGGAATAGTACATTGTCCACCTGTTTGGAAAGGCAGTGTACAGGGGGAATAGATACACTTGTAACCATGTTTTGTGAGGCAGGTAGTAGGGGGATAGAATTACATGTGATCAACCATGTTGTGAGGCAGTGTACAGGGGGAAAGAACATTGTAACATGTTTGTGAGGCAGTGACAGGGGGGGATGATACATTTGAACCATGTGTTGAGGCAGTGGCAGGGGAATATACATTGTAACCAGTTTGTGAGGCAGTGTACAGGGGGAAGATATACATTGTAACCATGTTTGTGAGGCAGTGTACAGGGGGAATAGATAACATTGTAAACATGTTTGTGCAGGTGAGGCAGTGTGTACAGGGGAATAGTACATTGTAACCATGTTGGTGAGGCAGTGTACAGGGGGAATAGATACATTGAAACCATGTTGTGAGGCAGTGTACAGGGTGAATAGATACATGTAACCATGTGTTGTGAGGCCGTGTACAGTGGGATGATACATTGTAACCATCAGAGCAGGATTATCCACAAGGCAACCCTGGCACCTCACTGGGCCCAGGAAACTTTGGGGGCCCGCTTCAAGAAGCGAGAACAAAAATACAGTCTACACAATATATGTAGCAAAAAAAAAGGGGCCCTAATGATGACACTGCCTTGGGCCCCATATAATCTTAATCCATCTCTGGTAACCATGTTTGTGAGGGCAGTGTACAGGGGGAATAGATACATTGTAACCAAGTGTGCAACTCAGTGTACAGGGGGAAAAGATACAACAGTGTAATACTTAATGTGTGAACAGTAGTTACAGGGGGAATAGTACATTGTAACCAATGTGTGACCCAGTGGACCGGGGGAATAGATACATTTGACCATCTTGTGACCAGTGTACAGGGGGAATAGTACATTTGTAACCATAGTGTGACCCAGTACGGGAAAAGATAATGACATGGGAACCAGTCGATAGAACATTGTAACCAAGTGTGCAAATCAGTGTCTCCCCATTACTAAAACTCTCACTACCACTGTGCATCGTTCTCCCCTATCACTAAAACTCCTCTTCACTATCACTGTGCATCGTTCTCCCCATCACTAAAACTTCTGTTCACTATCACTGTGCATCGTTCTCTCCCATCACTAAAACTCCTCTTCACTATCACTGTGTATTGTTTTCCTCATTACTAAAACTCCTCTTCACTACCACTGTGCATCGTTCTCCTCATTACTAAAAGTTCTCTTCACTATCACTGTGCATTGTTTTCCCCATTGCTAAAACCTCCCTTCACAATCACTGTGCAACATTCTCCCTTATCACTAAAACTCTTCTTCATTACCACTCTGCATCGTGTTTCCCCATTACTAAAACTCATCTTCACTATCACCGTGCATTGTTCACCCCATTACTAAAACTTCTCTTCACTACCACTATGCATTGTTCTCCCCATTACTAAAACCTCACTACCACTGTGCATCATTCTCCCTTATCACTAAAACTCCTCTTCACTATCACTGTGCAACGTTCTCCCCATCACTAAAACTTCCATTCACTACCACTGTGTATTGTTTTCCTCATTACTTAAAACTCCTCTTCACTACACCTGTGCATCGTTCTCCTCATTACTAAAACTTCTCTTCACTATCCTGGCATCGTTCTCCTCACTATCACTTTGCATTGTTTTCCCCATTGCTAAAACCTCCCTTCACGATCACTGTGCAACATTCTCCCTTATCACTAAAACTCTTCTTCACTACCACGGTGCATTGTTTTCTCCACGTACTAAAACTCCTCTTCACTCTCACTGTGCATTGTTCTCCCCATCACTAAAACTCTCACTACCACTGTGCATCGTTCTTCCCTATCACTAAAACTCCTCTTCACTATCACTGTGCATTGTTCTTCCCATCACTAAAACTTCTCTTCACTATCACTGTGCATCGTTCTCCCCCTATCACTAAAATCCTCTTCACATCACTGTGCAACATTCTCCCCATCACTAAAACTTCCATTTACTACCACTGTGTATTTTTTCCTCATTACTAAAACTCCTCTTCACTACCACTGTGCATCGTTCTCCCCATCACTAAAACTTCCATTCACTATCACTGTGCATTGTTTCCCCCATTGCTAAAACCTCCCTTGACAATCACTATGCAACGTTCTCCCTTATCACTAAAATTCTTCTTCACTACCACTGTGCATCGTTTTCCCCATTACTAAAACTTCTCTTCACTACCACTGTGCATCGTTCTCCCCATTACTAAACTCTCACTACCACTGTGCATCGTTCTCCCCCTATCACTAAAACTCCTCTTCACTATCACTGTGCAACGTTCTCCCCATCACTAAAACTTCCATTCACTACCACTGTGCATCGTTTTCCCCATTACTAAAACTCTCACTACCACTGTGCATCATATAAATAGATATACCTAGTATGTTATCGTGGTATCGATATAAACCTCAAGTAATAGTATAGATGTGTAAGTAAAGTATAGTCTATTATATATGCATCATGTAATATAGTAAGTGATGTAATCTAGTATACAGATAAGTAATACCTATTTACATAGTGTGTATAGTATAGTAAATCTAGTATATAGTATAGTGTGTATAGTATACCTAGTATATTTTATAGTGTGTATAGTATAGAAAAAAATATAGTAAATAGTATAGTATATCTAGTATTATAGTTGTGTAAAGTCGTATAGTGTAAGTATCGTGTAATAGTATTATGTAACACTAGTATATAGTAATAGTGTGGTACAGTCGTATGTTTTATTGATTGAACTGTGAAACACCTAAACATATAGACCCATGTACGGTTAGTTTAAGTTAAACTGCTCTATACATTTTGGCTGTATCTGTACCAGTGGCTCTTAGCATATGCATCGGATCCGTTATCCCCCTTGTATACGATTGTATTTTTAATACACAATGACAGCGTGTGTCCCAAGTGGCGCTATAAAATAAACATTATACATACATACGGTATAATCTGGTTGTTGATAATGTTCGCGCTGTGTACCAAGTGACGCGATATAAATTAAACAGATACATACATACTGTATAAAAATTGTATTGTTTATAAGTGTTACAGCGCTGTGTACCACAAGTGGCGCTATTAAATAAACATATACTACATACTGGTATATCTGTATTGTGTTATAATGACAGCGCTGCGTCCCCAAGTGGGCGCTATATAAATAAACATAACCATACTCTGTATAATCTGTTATTGTTATAATGTACAGACGCTGCGCGTCCAAGTGGCGCTATTAATAAACCATATAATACATACTGTATAATCTGTATTGTTATAATGTACAGCGCTGTGTCCCCAATTGGCTATATAAATTAAAATATACATACTGTTAAAGTATTGTTTAAGGTAAGCATGGTACCCAAGGGACGCTACTATCTAAATAAAATATACATACTGATTAATCTGTATTGTTATAAATGTACAGCGACTGGTGGGTCCCCAAGTGGCGCTATATAAATAAAACATATACATACATACTGTAATAATCTTAATAAAAAAAAAAAAATTGTTTATGAAAGCACGTGTACCCAAGGTGGCGCTATATAAATAAACAATACCATTATATACTGTATAATCTGTATTGGTAGAATGTACGGCTGTGTCCCAAGTGGCGCCAATATAAATAAAGAATATACAAACATACTTATAATCTGTATTGTTTAATGTACAGCGCTTGTACCCAAAGTGGCGCTTATAAATAAACATATAACATAACCCCGTATTAATCTCGTATTGTTATAATGTTACAGACGCTGTGTGTCCAAGTGGCGCTATAAATAAACATATACATACAGTACTGATAATCTGTATTGTTATAATGCATTGCTGTGTCCCAAGTGGCGCTATATAATAACTAGACATACTACTGTATAATCTGTATGTTATAATGTACATCGCACTGTGTCCCAAGTGGGCGCTATATAATAAACATATACATACATACTGATAATCTGTTATGTTAATGTACTAGCGCTTGTGTCCCCAAGTGGCGCTATGTAATAACACATATACATATCATACTGAATAAACTGTATGTATAATGATACAGCGCTGTGTTCCCAGTGGCACTATATAAATAAACATATCATACATACTGTTTAATCTGTATTGTTTTAAGTACACGCTGGGTCCCAAGTGAGCGCTATATAAATAAACTACAACTACGTTATCTGTATTGTTTATGTATCAGCGCTGGTGCCCCAAGTGGCGCTATATAATAACATATACATACAACTGTATAACTGTCATGTGTTATAATGGTACAGCGCTGTTGTCCCCAATGGCGCTATATAAATAAACATTAGACATAAACATATGTATAATCTGTATTGGTAATAATGTACACGTTGTGTACCCCAAGTGGCGCTATATAATAAACATATCTACATACATACTGTGAGAATCTGTATGTTCTACTGTACAGCTGTGTCCCAAAGTCGCCGCATTAAATAAACATCTATACATACTACTGTATTAATCTGTAATTGTTATAATGGTACAGCGCTGTGTACCCAAGTTTGGCGCCAAATAAATAACATCATACATACATACGTATAATGTATTGTTATAATGTACAGCACTGTGTCCCCAAGTGGCGCTATAGTAAATAAAGATATAACACACAACTGTATAATCTGTATTGTATATATGTACAGCGCTGGACCATGGCGCCAAAAATAAACTATACATACATACGTATAACTGATGTTTAAATGTACAGCGCTGGTTACCCAAGTGGCGCCAAATAAATAAACAATACATTACATACGTATAATCTGTATTGTATAAGTACAGCGCTGTGTACCCAATGGCGCAAATCAATAAACATATACATTACATACTGTATAGAATCTGTATTGTTAATGTACAGTTGCTGTGTAATCCAGTGGGCGCTATTAAATAACCATATCATACATACTGTATTCATCTATTGTTCTAATGTATTAGTGATGTGTCCCAAGTGGCGCTATTATAACATAATACATACTGTATAATCTTATATTGTTATATGGGGGGTGTACAGCGCTGTGTACCCAAGTGCCATATAAATAACACTATACATAACCTACTGGATAATCTGTTGACGTTAGAATTATTATAGCGCTGCGTTTACCCAAGTGGCGCTATATAAATAAAAATATACTAACAACTGTATAATCTGTATTGTTAGAATGTAGAGCGCTGTGTTACCCAAGTGGGACGCTAATAAATAAACATATACATACATTGACTGTATAATCCGTATTGTTATAATGTACAGCGGCGTGTACCCAAGTGGCGCATGTAAATAAACATAACATACATACTGTAAATCTGATTGTTAGTAATGTACAGCGGTGTCCCTTTAGTGGCGCTATTAAATAAATATTACATCATCATTCACTGTATAATCTGTTATGTTATAATGGTACAGCGCTGTGACCCAAGTGGCGCTAAATAATAAACATTATACAACATACGGTATAATCTTATTGTTACAATGTATAGGAGTTGTCCCCAAGTGGCGCTATATATAACATATACAATACATACTGGTATAATCTGTATTGTTATAATCGTCAGGTAGTGTCCCCAAGTGGCGCTCAAATAAACATATACACTACTACTGTATAATCTGTGTATTGTTATAAGTTACAGCGATGTTACCCAAGTGGCGCTTATAATAAAACCAATACATACAGTACGTTAAATTGTATTGTTATAATGTACAGCGCTGTGTCACAGAATGGGCGCTTATAAATAACATATACATACATACGTATAATCTGTATTGTTAATATGTCACGGTGTTACCCAAGTGGCGCTATATAAATAAACATATACACTAATTCCTGTATAATCTGTATTGTTAAATGTACGCGCTTGTCCCCAGTGGCGCTATATAAATAAACATATACATAATACTGTATAATTTATTGTTTATAATTGCCAGACTGTGTCCAAGTGGGCTATATAATAAAAATTACTACATACTGTTAACTGTATTGGTTTATAGATGTACAGGTGTGTACCATGGCGTATATAAAATAAACAATACATACATACTTATAATCGGTATTGTTATAATGTACAGCGCTTTGTACCCAGTGCGCTATATAATAACTATACATACATACTGTATAATTCTGTATTGTTATACTGTACAGCGCTGTGACCCAAGTGGTGCTATATAAATAACATATACCATACTACTGTATATCTGTATTGTTAATAATTACAGCGCTGGTTACCCAAGTGGTGCTATATAAATAAACATATGACATAATTACTGTATAATCTGTATGTTAATGTACCAGCACGTGTACCCAGTGGCCTTAATAACTAAAAATATACATACAACTGTATTAATCTGTATGTTTTTTTTTTTTTTATAATGTACAGCGTGTGTACCCACAGTGGACGCGATTAAATACAACATAATCGCATCCATACTGTATAATCTGTATTGTTATAATGTAACGCTGTGCTACCGAAGTGGCGCTATATAAATAAACTATACATAGCATACTGTTATATCTGTATTGTTATAATGTACACGCGCTGTGTACCCAAGTGGCACTAATAAATAAGAACATATACATACATAGCTTATAATCATGTATTGTTATAATGTACAGGCTGACATCCCCAAGTGGCGCTTAATAAATAAAATTACATAATACGGTATAATCTGTAGTGTTGATACTACAGCGTTGTGTCCCCAGTGGCGCTATATAATAAACATTATACATACATACTGTATATCGTGTATTGTTTAATGTACAGCGCTATGTACGCCAAGTGGCGGCTTAAATAAACACATATACCTAATACGTATACTCTGTATTGTTACATGTATAGCGATGTGTTCCCCACGTGGCTATATAAACTATAACATACTACTGTATAATCTGTATTGTTATACTGTCAAGTGTTGTCCCCAAGTGCGCTATATCAAATAAACATATACATAATACGTAAATCTGTAGTGTTATAATGTACAGCGCTGTTACCCAAGGGGCGTAAATAAATAAACATATACATTACTACTGTATAACTGTAGGGTTATAAGTACAGCGCTGGTACCCAAGTGGTGCTATATAAATAAACAGATTACATACTAAGTATAATTCGTATCGTTTAATGTACGCGCTGCGTCCCAAGTGGCGCTATTAAAAAACTATATCATACTGTATAATCTGTAATTTTTATAATGTATAGCTTGTGGTCCCCAGTGGCAACTATATAAACCATATACATACTGTATAACTGTAGGTTTTTAGCATGTATAGCGATGTGGTCCCCAGTGGCACATATAAACATCGTACATAAATATGTAGAATCTGTATTGTTTATAATGTACAGCGCGTGTCCCAATGGCGCTATATAAATAAACATGTACATACATACTGTACTAATCGGATGTTTTAAATGTACAGCGCTGGTCCCCAAGTGGCGCTATATAACTAAACACATATACATATTAATGTATAACTGTATTGTTATAATGTACAGCGCTGCGTCCCAAAGTGGCGCTATATAAATCAAACATACTACATGACAAGCTGTATAATCTTATGTTATAATGTACACGCTGTGTCCCCAAGTGGCGCTATTAACTAAAATATACATATCTACTGTATAATCTGTATGTTATAATGTAGCAGCGCTGCGTCCCCAAGTGGCGCTATAAATAAAACATTATACCATACATACTGTTATCTGTATTGTTATAATGTGACAGCGCGTGTACCCAGTGGCGCTAAATAAATAACCTACTAATACATACGGTATAATCTGTATTGTTCTAATGACAAGACGCGTTGTACCAAGTGGCGCTATATAATAAACATATAAACATAACTGTACAACTCTGTATTGTTATATGCTACAGCCTGTGTCCCCAAGTGGTCGCTAATAAATAAACACTATACATACTACTGTATAATCTGATTGTTATAATGTCACGCTGTGGTATCCAGTGGCGTATATAAAACTAACATACCAATGCTGGTCTAAATCTGTATGGTATAATGTACAGCGCTGCGTCCCAAAGTGGCTATAATCTTAAAGCATTACGTAACATACTTATAATCTTATGTTATAATGGTACAGTCGCTGTGTCCCCAATGGCGCTATATAAATAAAACTATCATACATATGTACAATCTGTATGTTATAATGTAACAGCGCTGGTCCCCAGGGGCCTATATAACTACATATACATTATACTGTAAATCTTTATTGTTATATGTACAGCGCTGCGTCCCCAAGTGGCGCTATATAAAATAAACATATACATACATACTGTATAATCTGATTGTATAATGTAAAGCGCTGTGTACCAAAGTGGCGCCTAAATAAATAAAACATTATACATACATACTGTATAATGTCTTGTTATAAGTTACAGCGCGGTGTGTAACCCAAGTGGACCGCTATATAAATATAAACATATACATACATACTGTTACAATCTGTATTGTTATAATGTACAGGCGCTGTGTCCCCAAGTGGCGATATATAAATAAACATATACTACATACTGTAATCTGTATTGTTATAATGGTACAGCGCTGTGTATCCAAGTGGGGGCGCTATATAAATAAACAATACTTACATAAGATAATCTGTATTTGGTATAATGTACAGCGGTGCGTCCCCAAGTGGTGCTATATATATAAACATATACGTACCTACTGTATAATCTGTATTGTTATAAGTACAGCGTGTGTCACAAGTGGCGCTATATAATTAAACATTAACATAATACGTACAATCTGTATGTTATAATGGACAGCGCTGTGTACCCATGGCGCTATATAAATAAACATATACATACATACTGTATAATTGTATTGTTTATAATGTACAGCGCTGTGTCCCCAAGTGGCGCTATATAAATAAACATATACATACTACTGTCTAATCTGTATTGTTATAATGTACAGCGCGTGGTACCCAAGTGGCGCACTAAATAAACAGATACATAATACATAAACTTTGCATTCTGCTACTTATTTGCTAGTAGAAATATCCTATGTTACAGGGGATGAGAAGAGTAAGAAGTTCTGCTGATTTTACCTACCACACTACAAGCTTCTTAGTCATATTATTATATTCAGCAGAACCCACACCGGGATACAGTGGGAACTGATCCAAAATGTCACAGAGACCCCAAACTGGAAATTTGAGAGTCCAAACAACATGGGAGATTCCAGTGTGAGGACCGGGGAACTTCCCGTTTAAAGTATACTGGTCTGCTATGGTAATGAGAATTGTGAACCTGGAGGTTAATGACAAATACCGCAAATAATACAAGCCCTATTATTACACAGAAACCCTTATACTATCCGCACCAATGTAAGACCCCCCAAGCGTACAGAGTCCTTACCAATATAAAGACCCCTTACTACATAGTCTTTATTTATATAAAGAACCCCTACAACAGAGTCCTTATTATATAAAGATCCCTTACTACAGACTCCTTATTACTATAAAGACCCTACTAACAGACTCCTTACTATATAAAGATCCGAACTACAAAGGCCTCATTAACATGACGACCCCTTATTGATATAAAGATTCATTCTTCCCCATCACTAAAAACTCTCTTTACTACCACTGTGCATGTTCTCCCCATTACTAAACTCTCACTACACTGTGATCGTTCTCCACCATAACTGAAAACTCCTCTTCACATCACTGTGCATCGTTCTCCCCATCACAAACTTTGTTCATTCACGGTGCATCGTTCTACTCCCATCACTAAACTCCTACTTCACTATCACTGTGTATTGTTTCTCATTACTAAAAACTCCTATTCACTAACCACTGTGTCTCTCCTCATTACTAAAAGTTCTTCACAATCACTGTGCAGTTGTTTTCCCATTGGGGGGCTAAAACCTCCTTCCACAATCACTGTGCACACTTCTCCCCTATCACTAAAACTCTTCTTCATTACCACTCTGCATCGTGTTTCCCCATACTAAAACTCATCTTCACTATCACGTGCATTGTTTCACCCCATTACTAAAACTTCTCTTCACTACCACTATGCATTGTTCTCCCCATTACTAAAACTCTCACTACCACTGTGCATCATTCTCCTTATCACTAAAACTCCTCTTCACTATCACTGTGCAACGTCTCCCCATCACTAAAACTTCCATTCACTACCACTGTGTATTGTTTTCCTCATTACTAAAAACTCCTCTTCACTACACTGTGCTCGTTCTCCTCATTACTAAAACTTCTCTTCACTATCACGTGCATCGTTCTCCTCCTACACTTTTGCATTGTTTTCCCCATTGCTAAAACCTCCCTTCACGATCACTGTGCAACATTCTCCCTTATCACTAAAATCTTCTTCACTACCACTGTGCATTGTTTCTCCAGTACTAAAACTCCTCTCACTATCAATGTGCAGTGTACAGGGGGAATAGATACATTGTAACCATGTGTGTGACCCAGTGTACAGGGGGAATATATACATTGTAACCAAGTGTGAAACTCAGTGTACAGGGGGAATAGATACATTGTAACCATGTTTTTTGAGGCAGTGTACAGGGGGAATAGATACATTGTAACTGTGTGTGACCCAGTGTACAGGGTGAATAGATACATTGTAACCATGTTTGTGAGGCAGTGTACAGGGGGAATAGATACATTGTAACCATGTTTGTGAGGCAGTGTACAGGGGGGATGATACATTGTAACCATCAGAGCAGGATTATCCACAAGGCAACCCTAGGCACCTCACTAGGGCCCAGGAAACTTCTGGGGGCCCAGCTTCAGAAGCAGTAACAAAAATACAGTCTACACAATATATGTAGCAAAAAAGGTGGCCCTAAATGATGACACTGCCTTGGGCCCCATATAATCTTAATCCATCTCTGGTAACCATGTTTGTGAGGCAGTGTACAGGGGGAATAGATACATTGTAACAAAGTGTGCAACTGCAGTGTACAGGGGGGAAAAGATACATTGTAACCAAGTGTGCACTCAGTTTACAGGGGGAATAGATACATTGTAACCAAGTGTGTGGACCCAGTGTACAGGGGGATAGATACATTGTAACCAAGTGTGTGACCCCAGTGTACAGGGGGAATAGATACATTGTAACCAAGTGTGTGACCCAGTGTACAGTGGGAATAGATACATTTTGACCATCTGTGTGACCCAGTGTACAGGGGGAATAGATACATTGTAAATCTGTGTGACCCAGTGTACAGACGGAATAGATACATTGTAACCAAGTGTGCAACTCAGTGTACAGGGGGGGGGAATAGATACATTGTGACCTCTGTGTGACCCAGTGTACAGAGGGAATAGATACATTGTAACCAAGTGTGCAACTCAGTGTACAGGGGGGAATAGATACATTGTAACCATCTGTGTGACCCAGTGTACAGGGGAATAGATACATTGTAACCAAGTGTTGAACCCAGTGTACAGGGGGAATGATACATGTGACCATCTGTGTGCCAGTGTACAGGGGGAATAGATACATTGTAACACAGTGTTTGTGACCAGTGTACAGGGGGATAGATACATTGTAACAAGGTGTTGACCCAGTGTACAGGGGAATAGATACATTGTAACCATGTGTTGACCAGTACAGGGGGAATAGATACATTGTAACATGTGTGTGACCCAGTGTACAAGGGGGAATAGATACATGTAACCAAGTGTTGTGACCAGTGTACGGGGGAATAGATAATTGTAACCAAGGGTTGTGGACCCAGTGTACAGGGGAATGATACTTGTACCATTGTGTGACCCAGTGGACAGGGGGATAGATACATTGTAACTGTGTGTGACCCGTGTACAGGGGAATAGATACATGTAACCAAGTGTGTATGACACATGTCTGACAGGGGGAATAGATACATTGTAACCAAGTGTGGGACCCAGTGTACAGGGGGAATAGATACATTGTGACCATCTGTGTGACCCAGTCTACAGGGGGAATATATACATTGTAACCAAGTGTGTGACCCAGTGTACAGTTGGAATAGATACATTGTGACCCAGTCTACAGGGGGAATAGATACATTGTGACCATGGGGACAGTCTCTGGGATCTATTGGAAAGACCAAAGGTAAATACAGAACAAAGTTGGGAGTGCAGATTAGCGAGCGGCTAGTAAATATTCCATTTAGGCGAATGACGGTTAATGGAAACATTATCAGAACAATTCAATGTCTAAATGTGGAGCCAACGTGACTAATGGGAATCTGCTATTCTAATAGGGCAATAAAAACAGATACAGTGGATATTTATAGTGTTATGGGAAATATCTATTGGTTTTCTCCACAGCTCTTTAGAAGAGAGCTGCCCTGCTGCTGGTCTCCTGTTTTAAGGCTTTTTTACACTTATTTTTATGTAGGAATATACCTTTAATAATGACCACTCCTGTATAAAGAATCTCTTATCATTCACCAGTGAATAGAGCTCTAGTTCTCTGCCCTCGCTGTCTTTGATCTGCCTTCTTTTCTCCATGGGCTGCTTGTGGGGTGGTGGACAAGATATACCTGTGTGATGAAGTGCCATCTAGTGTCTTGTTTCTTTCCTGGCAGTTTGGTTAGTGACAGTGACAACTGGGTGAAGGGCTGAGATGTGACTACTTGCAGCTGAGGAATTACAGCGAGAGGCCAATGAGGAGATGGGGTTATATTGTGATGGAAAGACGCTAATGGTCTGGAAATCTGATTGGACAGATATAGGAATATGGAACATGTGTGGCTTGTGCTTGTTTATGTATGTATAGTTTATTTATATAGCGCCACCAGGGGACGCAGCGCTGTACAGTAATAATATACAATAAAGTCATACAAGGGGGATAAATACATAGATAGTTCAGTACATAAATATAGAAATAAAAGTGCTAGAGCTTTGCCACAAGAGGAAAGGAGGTCCCTGCCCCATAGAGCTTACAATCTAGTTTCCACAAATCATCATTTCCTCCCCTTTCGACTGAACTGCGCCTTTCCAGTGGTGACCCCCCCCAACTGGTGATCAATAGTACAGCCCATCACCAGGTTATCAGGGGGCGTATTTACATGGTAAGGATGGTGGTTAGATATTCCCAGTGTCCGGTAATATTGGTGCTGCCATGACAGGGTCAGTGTCGCTGGTTAATGATACACGGGACTGTCCTGGGCTGGATCCCCCTACGTTACATTACAACTAAAGGAATTACTGACCGGATGGGGGCACAGATATAGGGGCGAGGGAGAATATTGGGGTAAATTGACAGGATTATCCATTAAGGCAATCTAGGCAACTGTCTAGGGCCCAGTAAACAGGGGCCCCGGCTTCAGTACTACAGCCATACAATACAAGAACAAGGGGCCCCAAATATCAGCCCTGTCTGGGGCCTAATTTGATCTTAATCCAATACACCTGAATGAATGTAAATGGGATTATTGGGAGAACGTATGTCAGACAGGAAGTGGAGTTTGGTATTGGGGGTGGCTGATCAATGGGGTTCCATATTTGGGGGTTCCCAATGGAAGAGCATTGGATAGACCTTTATTGTTAGTAGGGTCATGGCTGAGGTTTATTAGACTGGACTGTAATCTGGGGTTCACTTATTGGGGTCTGTAGATGGATCATATTGGGACCCCATGGAGGTTAAAGGGTTAATATCGCAGGGATTCGGGTCGATACCAGGCAGGGGAGGGTTAATGTTCCTGGTAATGTGGGAGATCTGGCACCGACTGATAAGAACTTCACTGAGGGACTCCACGCACTGCTGATGTCACCGGCCCTGTCCCAGAATCCTCTGCTCAGAGTTATCTGCTGTGTGAGTGTGGCTGGTCCCCATGAGAAAAGCAAGGAAAGGTCTGTGTATCCCCAGTGTTTGTACATGACGGGACCCCTGTGGGTGGGTCACAAGGTGGTGGTAGGTTCAGGGCTGTAATAATCTCCCCAGTAGTAACTGTGTGTGTCCCAGTTTGTGTAATGGGTATCCATGGAAACAAATGGGGCATTTTCCATTGGAAACGGCGTCACCGGTTACTGTATGTGTCATAAGAGGATGTGGTGAGGGTGGGAGCTGCTTTTAACTGTAAATGAATGAATGTTCCCATGTCTTTGTCTCTTTAAGAAAGCCGTTACATTAGGAATCCAGGAGCAACCCCCTGTGTGTCCCTCTGTGTAAATGGAGATAGTTTCCAAATTCTGTTTCCTCATCATTGACCTTGTCTATAGTCATAGTCCTGCGGGTGCTGCCATGTGTATTACTGGGGCCCACAGTTTGTTGTGTCTGAATTATCCATGGAGGTTTCCACGCACTAACACAGTCTGGACCTTGGCCAGCTGTAATGTGCAGTTAATGGAGCACTCCTGGGGTCCAGATGTTAACCAGACTGAGCTTGGTCTATACTATTCTGGGGTGGGGTAGAGACAGTATGGGAATTCCCAGGAGTCCTTGCTGTAGGGGTAGCTCTGGGGTAATGAGCCCCATTCACTATTATATCTGCAAGGCTGGAGATGGTCTGGAGTGAGTCATCTACCCTGGTCTGTGGTTCCCCTGCCAGCGCGGCACAGTGTTTGCCAGTTAGTACGACTGATTCCAACCGCATTGGCGCTGTCTGTGGAAAGGAAATCCTGGCGCCTCTGACTCAGAACCAGAACGTTTCCAGCAAACTGCTAAATGTACAGCCAACACATATGGCAGCACCGCTATTAAATATCTACCATTAAGGACAGAGAGCGGGTCGTGTTACTGGCTAAACAGGGGAGAGCAGATAAAAGGGAAGGAAAGATCCCCAAATCATCCGACTGGGTGAAAATAAATCCATCCGATCGCCCCTTTAACCGTGATCTCGGTATAGAGACGTAATATTGAGAAGGGAGGTTAGAAATGAATGGACCTGTCCAGGTGCCGACTGTCAGGATGATAAGACTTTATGAAGACTTTATACCCACATTGTTGGGTGGGGGGTGTAACATGACCAGAGAGGTTTCCCATGCAGACTGTGAGTCATTTGTACCCACAGAATTCCTACTGGTTTTTGCACAATATTATTTGTGGAATTTTCCTGCTTTTAATTAGCAGAGGAGGGTGGAAAATCAGAGCTGGGAGACCGTGGGCATCCTGAGCAGGGAGGGGGGGGGGTCTCACATTGTCCAGTAGCAATAAAAAGTCTTTAAATCTGTAGTGGGGGAAGCCACAGTTTTCTTTCTTAAAGGGCAAGACACACCAGAAATCAGAAGCTGCAGCACAGTCAGCATTTCCAGCAGAGGGTGCAGATTCCACGGCCACATGTTCCTTCTTTCTTTATTGCTATTATTAATTATGATTATTTATCCTCCCTTTATGTTTCCCATGCTACTCTACAGAATTAAGATATAGACAATATAATACACATGGGAATGAATTCATCTTTCTATTTTTGGAAATGAGATGTACCGAAGAAGATTCAGACATTTAAATGGTCACTGTCCCTTTAAATAGTAGTGCAGATGAACCCAATCTCCACTGTACAGGAAGGCAGTGTTGGACTTCAGGGTAATTATCCCAGGACAGTGGGGATAGGAATAATTTAGTAACATTGTATCCACAGGTTTTCTCCAAATAGTGTTAAAATTACAATGTATCTTTGTGGATAAATGTGTCAATCATACCTGTCAGCACTGGGGCCACACCCACAGCAGGTCAGTTGTAGACTATGGTCAGTGTTATAGGGTTTCTATGGCCCTGAGCTAGACAGGAATCAGACTATTGTGTACACTCTGTGCCTCGGCTTGGCCTCTATGGTAACCCGATGACTCGGAGTCAGGGGTGTGCAGTGTACAATGGGGGTCCTGGCAACTGCTGGGAGTTGTTAACCCTTTCTTTACCATAGACCTTCAGGTTAGTAGATAAGGCTGGGAATACTAGTTCTGCTCCTATTACAGATTATATTGTTTTAATGAATCTGGTATAGATGTTATTTTCCTACATTTCCCATCATCCTCAGCCAGCTGCTTGTATAAATGAAAGCTTTGGGTTGATGGTAAATAGGGCCCCGGGCCCCATCTCATTTTACCCAGCAGGCACCAACTGAAACACCGTCTTACTAGTGCCAGGTTCCTACCCTAGGTCCTAGGGGCATGGGTGTAACCGGCTGGGATACAGAACACAAGGGCCCTTTATGGAAAGTCACATTTATCATTTAACCCTTTTCATTCATGGAGAATAGACAGTGACGTCCATTAAAGGACAAGTAATAATGATCTATTTCACATAGTCAATTCCATAGACTTCAATAATAAAAACACTTTATATAATATTAACAAGAGCATCGGTTACCCATATAGCAGTTTACTAACCCGAGGGAACCAATGGACTTCCAGCCATCTACCAAGGTTATATTTATAATATTCATGTTATCATTACAGATAATGTGTAATAACGTGCAGTTATTATACACCACAGTCCAGTTATATCTGGAATTTATTCCTGAGAATAGACAGTGCGATTGGTCTGTGTGTACTGGTCTGGGTAAATCAATGTGATTGTCCTTTAACCTGTCATACTGTATAACTACATTATGGGTGGGAGCTGCCATAGGGTTTCTCTTAGACAGTACATCATTAGGGTATAGCTAATTGTGTGTACGGAACATTCCTTCTCTGTATATCTGTATCTATACATATGGGTGGGAGCTGCCATATTGTTTCACTTAGTACAGTATGAGGGTATAGCTTATTGTATGTACAGAACATTCCTTCTCTGTATATTATATACAATGGGTGGGAGCGCCATATTGTTCCCTTAACAGTACAGTATGGGTTAAGAGTTATTGTATGTACAGAACATTCCTTCTCTGTATTTATATTATACATATGGGTGGGAGCTGCCATACTGTTTCCCTTAGACAGTCAGTAATGAAGGTTAAGCTTATGTATGTACAGAAACATTCTTCTCTGTATATTTATATTTAACATATGGGTGGGAGCTGCCATATTGTTTCCCTTAGACAGTACAGTATGAGGGTATAGCTTATGTGTGTACAGAACATTCCTTCTCTGTATTATTTATACATATGGGTGGGAGCTGCCATATTGTTCCCTTAGACGTACAGTTGAGGGTATAGCTTATGTGGTACAGAACATTCCTTCTCTGTATATTATATTATACATATGGTGGGGAGCTGCCATATGTTTCCCTTAGACAGTAAAGTATGAGGGTATAGAGTTATTGTATGTGTACAGAATACATTCCTTTCTCTGTATATTTATATTAACATATATGGGTGGGAGCTGCCATATTGTTTTCCCTTAGACAGTACAGTATGAGGGTATAGCTTATTGTATGTACAGAACATTCCTTCTCTGTATATTTATTACATATGGGTGGAGCTGCCATATTGTTTCCCTTAGAACAGTACGTATGAGGGTATAGCTATGTATGTACAGACATTCCTCTCTGTTATTATATTTATACATTGGGTGGGAGCTGCCATATTGTTTCCCTTAGACAGTACAGTATGAGGGTATAGCTTATTGTATGTACAGAACTTCTCTGTATAATTTATACATTATGGGTGGGGAGCTGCCATATTGTTTCCTTAGACAGTACAGTATGAGGTATAGATTATTGTGTGTACAGAACATTCCTTCTCTGTATATTTATACATATGGGTGGGAGCTGCCATATTGTTTCCTTAGACAGTACAGTATGAGGGTATAGCTTATGTATGTACAGAACATTCCTTCTCTGTATTATTTATACATATGGGTGGGAGCTGCCATATTGTTCCCTTAGACAGTACAGTATGAGGGTATAGATATTGTATGTACAGAACATTCCTTCTGTATATTTATCTTTATACATATGGGTGGGAGTGCCATATGTTTCCCTTAGACAGTACAGTATGATGGTATAGCTCATGTATGTACAGAACATTCCTTCTCTGTATATTATATTTATAAATATGTGGAGCTGCCATATTGTTTCCCTTAGACAGTACAGTTGAGGGTATAGCTCAATGTATGTACAGAACATTCCTTCTCTGTATATTATATTTATACATATGGGAGGGAGCTGCCATAGTGTTCCCTTAGACAGTACAGTATGAGGGTATAGCTTATTATGTGTACAAGAACATTCCTTCTCTGTATATTTTTAACATATGGGTGGGAGCTGCCATATTGTTTCCTTGACAGTACAGTATGAGGGTATAGCTCAATGTATGTACAGAACATTCCTTCTCTGTATATTTATATTTTACATATGGAGGGAGCTGCATAGTGTTTCCTTAGACAGTACAGTATGAGGGTATAGCTTATTGTGTGTACAGAACATTCCTTCTCTGTATATTACACATATGGGTGGGAGCTGCCATATTGTTTCCTTGACAGTACAGTATGAGGGGATAGCTATGTAGTACAGAACATTCTTCTCTGTATATTAATTATACATATGGGAGGGAGCTGCCATATGTTTCCCTTAGACAGTTACAGTATGAGGGTATAGCTTATTGTATGTACAGACATTCTTCTCTGTATATTTATATTTATACATATGGTGGGAGCTGCCATATTGTTCCCTTAGACAGTACAGTATGAGGGTATAGCTTATTGTGTGTACAGACATTCCTTCTCTGATATTATATATATGGGTGGGGGAGCTGCCTTGTTTCCCTTAGACAGTACAGTATGGGGTATAGCTTATTGGTGTACAGAACATTCCTTCTCTGTATATTTATAATATGGGTGGAGCTGCCATATTGTTTCCCTAGACAGTACAGTATGAGGGTATAGCTTATTGTGTGTACAGAACATTCCTTCTCTGTATATTTTATATATGGGTGGGAGCTGCCATATGTTTCCCTTAGACAGTACAGTATGAGGGATAGCTTATTGTGTGTACAGAACATTCCTTCTCGTATATTTATATTAACATATGGGTGGGGAGCTGCCATATTGTTTCCCTTAGACAGTACAGTATGAGGGTATAGCTTATTGTATGTACAGAACATTCCTTCTCTGTATATTTAACATAGGGTGGGAGCTGCATATTGTTTCCCTTAGACAGTACAGTATGAGGTATAGCTTATTGTGTGACAGAACATTCCTTTCTGTATATTTATATTATACATAGGGTGGGAGCTGCCATAGTTTCCCTTAGACAGTACAGTATGGGGTTAGCTTATTGTATGTACAGAACATTCCTTCTCTGTATATTATATTTATTAACATATGGGTGGAGCTGCCATATTGTTTCCTTGAGACAGTACAGTATGAGGGTTATGTATAGCTTATGTATGTACAGAACATTCCTCTCGTATATTTATACATATGGGTGGGAGCTGCGTGCATTGTTTACCTTAGACAGTACAGTATGAGGGTATAGCTTATTGTATGTACAGAACATTCCTTCTCTGTATATTTATACATATGGGTGGGAGCTGCCATATTGTTTCCCTTGTCATTGCCAATTGTCAATGTGACCCAGTGGGGATTATTATAATCCTGTTGTCATTTCTCATCTGCTCAGGACTTGTTAATACAAATTAACTGTGAACTAATGAGCGGTAGAATTAGCAGCTTTGGGTGGGGAGTAGTACATTTAGAATCCGTCCTATTACATGGTGTCAGGTATGGCAGCTCCCTGGCCCAAGACCTTACAGTCTACCAGATGTCTTGACTCACATTGTGTGACTGTCCCAGTGAGCTGACAATCTACTATAATCATCCCTTACCCCTAGGCTTCCTGTGCTGTTGGAGTTACTGGGCGGACCCAGTGTTGTTGATGGGTGTGGGGCTGTAACCACAGAGAAGGAGAGGGGAGGGAGAGCACAGGGGGGGAGACACTAGCCTGGGACGATTGTATCCCTGACCTGACACCAAGACCTGGATCTGCACAGATCACCCCAATCTGCCCAATGGCTTTCTGGGTCCTGCCCTCCCCCTGGTGACTGGGGGTCTCCCCGGGACTTGCTGCAGAACTTCACTGCCGGTCTCTCTGTTTGGGACGTGAGGATAGAAGAGGATGGAAGGTTCCCCCAAGCGCCCGGCCTCCTCCACCTGGTATTACACCTTTAAGAGGGAGATGCTTTTGGAGCAATCTGATTGGCTGAATGGGAGTTCGGAGCAGGAGAGAAAGGGTTACCTGTACAAGAAGCTCTGCTGTGTAGGTGGGTTCATGTGTGCTGGTTAACCCTTCCAATGCTGGGGCTTAATGACTATCAATGTCTCCAGGTTCAGTGTAACCCTTTGGCTGCTGGTTTAATAAATAGACAGGACTGCTCCATAGCTGGTGATTTACTGGAGCAGGTTAACTCTTTCATTTCAAGGGGATTTTGTGATTAACCCTTTTACTGCCGATTAACTCACTTCTAATGACATGCACACATGGTCCTACCACTGCATGCTCTGTCTTGCAAGGTTTGTTGCCCTTTAACCTCCCCCCTTCACTGTTTGTCAGAAAGGGGGGTGGAGCAGCCAATCAGAGACCAGAATAGCAGCACATGTGTGGGAGTCATTAATACATTCCACGTGGTCGTTAGTGGGTGTAACTCCCCCTTATCAGATAACACCTAATAACCAATGCTGGTCCCTCCACTCACTGGCTTTAATAGTTAAACCTTCCCCAGTGGAGCTTTTAATGTAAATTCAATTACATACACGTGTGCATTAAAGGGTTAAAACATCCCAAGCCCATCGGTGCCTGTGCAGCCTATTTAATTTGCACCAGGGGACGGGGGGTTAATGATGTTCTCCGCACCTGTGTGTACGTTCGGATTAGTGCTGCCCAGCCCTTCGCAGGTAACATGGGAAGAAGTCTTGCACCTGCTGTCATTGGAGGGTTTGGTTTATCTGTACACTAAATCTCTCCATTCACCTTTGTAATGAATGAGTTAATTATCGCCCACTAGATTTCATTGGAAGGGTCTGTGTACTGATCGGTGATTGGAGGTCAACCACACACCTGCAGCTCCGTACAATCATGGGAGTTACAGTTCCAACCTTGTACCTGATTGGCTGACTAGGGGGAGGGTAAATGGGGCATTTTCCTTGACTCTGGGCAGTTCTAAGGTTCAATCTGACTGGCAGTTAAAGGGTTAGCTGGATATTTAAGTTGCCATTAAACAGAAGACCCCTGGGGCCCCTAAGCAGCTCATATGTCCTAATTATTAGGCCCTAGACAGGGACCTGGACATGGACAGACTTGTAGGAACCGGCCTGGCAACACTACCAACTCCCCCTGCAGTGCTACAGTCTGTATTTACCGGATATTTATTGGTCAGTAGGTCAGGAATGTGGCAGAACCAGTGTCTGATTCTGTGTACGGAAAAGGGACCAGATTAATCCAACCAGAAGGGCGCCACTAACCATACAATTGTCTAACATTGCTAAGTATTGTATCATTGGGTGTATGGGCCCCTTGTTGGAGGGAAGGGGCCCTCAGGATGCCTGGGGAATGTCGCCGGAAATGGGTTAAGCTATGAAACTTTCAATGAAATCTTAAATCCAAACCCTAAACTAATCAGTGATGGAGTTATCATTATCAACCAATCAGCAATCGGGTCCTACTGGTGATTGATGGAGATTATAGTCCATAGAGGACTTGGTAAGGCCCAGCGCTGAATATTGACTGGTTCCACCACTATATTCCTTGTGTGTACACCTAGTTCCCCACACTTCCATTACCTGGGTACACGGACCTGAACATTCCTGCAGTACATTAAAGTAAATAGAGAGTAAATCAGTTTAACTGTCATTGAGGGGGAGGAATTGGCACATTCCTCAGATACTGACTACAAATCAACAAAGGGAAAGTCATTTGTGTAAAAAGCAAACAGAGGAATCCGGAGATAAGATCTCATGTCTGTTCCTGTTCCCATTAATTGTTAAGAACACAGGTGTTAGAGGACAGGTAATGGACCAAGATGGGTGTAGGCAGTAATGGCACCAGTGGGTGTAGGGCAGGTAATGGACCAAGATGGCTGTAGGACAGGTAATGGACCAAGGTGGGTGTAGGACAGGTAAGGGACCAAGATAGCTGTAGGAAAGGTAAGGGACCAAGGTGGGTGTAGGACAGGTAAGGGACCAAGATGGCTTTAGGGCAGGTAAGGGACCAAGATGGCTGTAGGACAGGTAAGGGACCAAGATGGCTGTAGGGCAGGTAAGGGACCAAGATGGCTGTAGGACAGGTAAGGGACCAAGATGGCTGTAAGGCAGTAAGGGACCGGATTGGTGTAGACAGGTAAGGGACCAGATGGCTGTAGGACGAGGTAAGGGACCAAGATGGCTGTAGGCAGTAAGGGCCAAGATGGCTGTAGGACAGGTAAGGGACCAAGTGGGTGTAGACAGGTAGGACAAGATGGCGTGGACAGTAAGGGACCAAGAGGCTGTAGGGCAGGTAAGGACCAAGATGGCTGTATGCAGGTAAGGGACCAAGATGGGTGGTAGGAGAGGTAAGGACCAAGATGCTGTAGGGCAGGTAAGGGACCAAGATGGCTGTAGGACAGTAAGGGACCAAGATGGGTTGTAGGACAGGTAGGGACCAAGATGTCTGTAGGCAGGTAGGGACCAAGATGGCTGTAAGTCAGAAGGGACCAAGATGGGTGTAGGCAGTAAGGGACCAAGATGGCTGTAGAAAGGTAAGGTACCAAGATGGGTGTAGGACAAGTAAGGGACCAAGATGGCTGTAGGGCAGGTAAGGGACCAAGATGGGTGTAGGACAGGTAAGGGACCAAGATGGCTGTAGGCAGGTAAGGGACCAAGGTGGGTGTAGGACAGGTAAGGGACCAAGATGGCTGTAGGGCAGGTAAGGGACCAGGTGGGTGTAGACGGTAGGACCAAGAGGGCTGTAGGGCAGGTAAGGGACCAGATGGCTGTAGGGCAGTAGGGACAGATGGCTGTAGGGCAGGTAAGGGACCAAGATGGCTGTAGGGACAGGTAAGGGACCAGATGGCTGTAGGGCAGGTAAGGGACCAAGATGCTGTAGGGCAGGTAGGGGACCAAATGGCTGTAGGGCAGGTAAGAGGACCAAGATGGCTGTAGGGCAGGTGGGGACCAAGATGCTGTAGGCAGGTAAGGGACCAAGATGGTGTAGTGCAGTAGGGACCAAGATGGCTGTTAGGGCGGTAAGGGACCAAGATGCGCTGTAGGGCAGGTAGGGGACCAAGGTGGGTGTAGGACAGGTAAGGGACCAAGATGGCTGTAGGACAGGTAGGGACCAGATGGCTGTAGGGCAGGTAAGGGACCAAGATGGCTGTAGCAGGTAATGGACCAAGATGGCTGTGGGAGGTATGGACCAAATGCTGTAGGCAGGTAAGGGACCAAGATGGCTGTAGGGCAGGTAAGGGACCAAGATGGCTGTAAGGCAGGTAAGGGACCAAGATGGCTGTAGGGCAGGTTAAGGGACCACGATGGCTGTAGGGCAGGTAAGGGACCAAGATGTCTGTAGGGCAGGTAGGGACCAAGATGGCTGTAGGGCAGGTAAGGGACCAAGATGGCTGTAGGCCAGGTAAGGGACCAAGATGGCTGTAGGGCAGGTAAGGGACCAAGATGGCTGTAGGGCAGGTAAGGGACCAAGATGGCTGTAGGACAGGTAAGGGACCAAGATGGCTGTAGGGCAGGTAGGGGACCAAGATGACTGTATCCATCTCACTGTCTGTCACACTGTATCCATCTCACTGTCTGTTACACTGTATCCATCTCATGTCTGTCACACTGTCAGTCCATCTCACTGTCTGTCACACTGTATCCATCTCACTGTCTGTCACTGTATCCATCTCACTGTCTGTTACACATGTAATTCATCTCACTGTCTGTCACACTGATCCATCCACTGCCTGTTACACTGTCCATCTCACTGTCTGTCACACTGTATCCATCTCACTGTCTGTCACACTGTATCCATCTCACTGTCTGTTACACTGTATCCATCTCACTGTCTGTCACACTGCATCCATCTCACTGTCTGTCACACTGTATCCATCTCACTGTCTGTTACACTGTATCCATCTCACTGTCTGTCACACTTCGTATCATCTCACTGTCTCCACTGTATCCATCTCACTGTCTGTTACAGTATTCATCTCACTGTCTGTCACACTGTATCCCTCACTGTCTGTTACCACTGTTATCCATCTACTGTCTGTTACACTGTATCCATCTCACTGTCTGTTACAACTGTATCCATCTCACTGTCTGTCACACTGTATCCATCTCACTGTCTGTTACACTGTATCCATCTCACTGTCTTCACTGTATCCATCTCACTGTCTGTTACACTGTATCCATCTCACTGTCTGTTACACTGTATCCATCTCACTGTCTGTTACACTGTATCCATCTCACTGTCTGTCACACTGTATCCATCTCACTGTCTGTCACACTGTATCTATTACACTGTCAGTAAATGTTCCCACTGTTAATAGAACCCAGTGACCTGTATGACCTGAGTGTGACGTGTATAGAGGGTCCCAGGGGTTAACGACTTTTTAGCGGTTACTTATGGAATAGGAAACCGATATACTCCATGTGATTGATCCTGAGCGACCTGTGGGAATTTGTTTTATTAGTAAATATGAATTAGAGACCTATTTGCTGATTGGCTATGGGGGGTTCATGAGCTTAAAACACCCCCCTCCCCCTTTAAGGTGGTAATTAAAGGAAACTGAGACAAATCACATTACATTCCCCAGTATTGTGTTGCCTGGATGCAGCTTTTCTTGGGGTTCATTGAAGCATGTTGAATGGGGGGGGGGCAGAGTCAAGTGTAGGCAAGTTCTTACACACCAGTGAATTCCTCATGCATTCTTTGCACTGGCATTTGTTCAAGGGTACACGCCTATTATACCTTGTACGAGGTGTAACCCAACGCATTTCATTGAAAGGACACAGGTGATTCCTCTGAGTCTTGATCTGTGTGTAGGAATGTGTTCCCCGTTTCTCCACTGGAGGGCGCCCTGGTTACAGGATGTGGGGCTGCAGACAGAGTTTCACCTGTTGATTATCAATGACACTTTTCACTTTCTGTGGCTTTGTTCCATTGTATCATTGTGATTGTCTTTGTGTTGTTACACTGTCTGTGTCTATTGTGTGCTAAAGGGTTCACACTGTGTCCACAATTCTTAATTCTCACATGGGGAGGCCACAGTTTCCCGTGGAAATGGTGGTGGGGGGGATGGAGGGACCCCCCACATTCCCGTTTAAAGGGGGCAGTTGGCTGTGAGAGGGAACATTGGTTTCTGTGGGGAGGGGCTGTTCCCAGGGGCCGTAGGGTGCGACTCTCCCCATTGTTTTACTGGAAATGAACTTAGTACTGAAAACTCCTTCACTTCCAAAGGTCCCATCCGGCCTTATTCACACCTACAAAGCAAACACATTGACCAATCCCAGAACCGCCCACTAACGATCTGTCCTTGTGCGAGGATAACTAGTGAATCACCGTGTGACACCAAGGTACAGAATTCCAATGAATCGGATTGGAATCCAGACCATACAAAGTCCAGATTTAAAGGACAAGTCTACCCGTAAAACAAGAAACGGGGTCACGTCTGTTTCGTGCCCCCAAAACCAACTGATCTATTCCGAACGCTATTAGATCTATTACTGAACAACCTTAACATTTATAAAGCAACTCAAAGCGCGTGGATAATAATTACCTCCAATCTGGCTCCTCCCTCCATGCTGTCAATCAAGACTGTAACTGCTGACATCACAACCAATGATTGACTGCTGTTCACTCTCCTGCATCCTCTGCACATGCTCAAGCTTATAAAAAGCTCATTGAGCAGAGGGAGGAGGGAGATACGTTCCTGGCTCCTGGTCGAGTGATTGAAGAATGGAAGGTAATGAATTGGTCCTTTACCTCCTGGTCTTCAATCACTTTTTGTGTTAACTATTCCTTTAATATGGCGCTACCAAGTCCAATTGGCTTGGCGTTACGTTTAGGCTCCAACTTTCCACCACATATAGGCAGTTTCATTGGCGTCCACTAACCTAAAGAGCTGACATTCTACTAATTGCTTCACAGAGAAGCTGCCAGCCTGCTTGCCCCACCCGGGCTGTGTCTTTCCTGTTCACTGGGTGTGATCTACAGCGCTGGTGACTCATTGCACAGTGATTGGGATTCCTGTGCTATGATACAGGAAGCGGCACCCTAGGGTGGCATATTCTCCCTCTTACTTAATGTTCCAGTGGTTAAACTCATCATTACGTCACGCGTGTGTGTGGCAGGTGAAGGGACGGGATGTTTATTATGGGGATAGCAAATTGCACCTCACTTCCTGTCAGAATAGCTAGCTATGACATCATCATATTAGAACCTTGTGATGTCACATTGAGGTGTGCTAGGCTGTCCATTGAGGATAGTGCAGGTGGCCACAACCAATATCAGTCCCCTGTTCCCTATGGGCCACGTGATTGGTCGGGGTGAACAGTCGCCAGCAGCTAATTTTGGTCGGTTGGGATATTTGCTGGCGTGTACCCGACCTTATATTCAGAGAAACTTGTAACAAACAGGACTATGCTGCCTGTAGTTCCTTCAGTGAAAACTACCAGCCCCTACTCTCAGGTTTTAGCTGGCAGAGCATGCTGGGAGTGTTACCTGTTATCGTGTTATAGTGTTAGAGGGGCTCCCAGGCAGGGCCATTAGCTCTAACCAATTGATAGGTCATATCCCATGGATGTGGATGTGGGAGGTTAACCAGGGTAATTATCTACTAAATGCAAATCAGCCCCATTCACTTCCCCTTTGTAACCCACAGACTTGCTGATCACTGGGCCAGGTGGTGACCAGCAGAATCCTTTACGTCCATTGTCTTGCTCCCCTGTGCACTCTATGGAGCCTGTAGGGCGGTGACAGTTCCAATCAGGATGTTTTAGTGGGTGCAGATCAGGGTGGGACCCTCTTGGCATGGAAGGGTTAATCGTGTGTGTGGATCAGTGGCTGACACGGCAGGAATGTGTAGCTGGG
>JAACNH010000037.1:347554-390054 GCA_019447015.1 Hymenochirus boettgeri | reverse complement strand
GTTACACAGATAAATAGACAGACAGAGAGATAGCTAGTGGATAGACAGACAGATAGATATTGGATAGACAGGCAGACAGGTACCCAAGTAGGATTAAAGGGTACTGTGTGTGATTGGTTGCATCCAGTGTGTGATTGGTTGTATGCAGTGTGTGATTGGTTGTATCCAGTGTGTGATTGTGTTGGGTGTTGTATCTCTCTCTGTACATTACACACAGTAAGGATGGTGATTGATGCTGTAGGTCACACAGGGTGTGAGTTTTCCGAGACGCGGTATAATGTGGGGTTACACGTAGATGTCCGTGCTCTGATTGGACACCAGGCTGTTTATTTCTATATTAACTGAAATGCTTTTCAACAGGATGAAATTAAAATCTGTCGTCGGGGATAAACAGGGCGTTTGTCTATAAAGGTCACCGCCATATTTCATTATAATCTCAACTTCTCCGTAATAAGCTTTGGGCGTTTTAATGAATTAAATTGTCAGCATACATGTAACCTGATGGGCAGCGATCCGGGCACACGGGTACCCCAATGTCCGTACAAACTGGCAGACCACCCGTTTGGATCTGTCCAGACCCAGAATGGTTATTTATGGATCCAGGTTAGCTTGGCCTTTAATTGCTTTCTGCTCCCATCATGCATGTGGGCAGGCAGATCAGTGCTGGTTATTTGGGGCCACAGCCTTTGTTCTGGGTGGAGAAATGCCAAGCACAATGGGCAGTGCCAGTGCTTGCTGGTATAAGTCTTACAGAAGACTCCAGTATAGTGTGGTGGGCATTCAAATCATCACATTGGGCACAGAATGATGGTACACGGCCACCCCTTGGTGCCACAAACATGCCCTGGCACCCACAGTACAATATGCCCGTGTGCCCATTCAGTGTATCTTGGCACTGCCACACTGACAGGAGCCGTTATTTATGTTCTGCTGTGAGCAGCTCTGTACGTGTCTGAGGTTTCCTGTGGTTGAGTCCGTCATGGAGAGGGGGGGAGAGGGCAGGGAAGGTCCCAGAGTTGGAGTTCCAGGGGGAAGCGCTCACCTTGCAGCCTCTCTCCCTCACACACCTCCAAACAGGGAGGGGATTAGGGAGGCAGGGCAGGAACCAGACGGGGCAGGCTTGGAATTGCTTAGCCTCAAGGCAATCAAGGGGGGAGAAGCAGAGAAGGAGGGAGGGAGAGAGACAGTGACCACGAGAGACCTAAAGAGAGAAGTTAGGGGAGAAGGAGCTGGGAGTGGAGAGAAGCCCAGGAGAGTCACCGACAATAGACTGCAAGGAAGTTCATTCCCGGGCGGAACACTTCCCCTTTAGCTGCCGATACACTGGACATTGCTGGAAACTTGGATTGTAAGCTCCATGGATCAGAACAGATACCGCACCAATGCGGCTATTCCGTCCAATCAGGATGGAGGGTTCCACCAGAGAACCAGCTCAGAGGACAACCTGTACCTCGCCGTATTGAGGGCCACAGAGGGCAAGAAAGGTACCTACCTGGTGTTATGGGGAGGGTATCTGGGAAGGAAAATGTACCGTTCCTTTAACAGCAATTCGCTGTCATTCTGCAGCTGGACTACAGTTCCCAGCATCCTTTGCAGTGACAGCTATAGGAATTTTCCCATACTTTGTCCTTTCTTTGTGGTGGGGGGTAGATGCACTCGGCCTGTGGGGGTTTTGGGGGGGGGGGCAGTGACTTTCATGTACATTAGGGGTGTGATGATTGAAAACTACAATTCCCAGCATTCCCTGCGTGTTCTCTGCACCTGCCAAGTGCTAAAAAGGGAATGCTGGGAGTTGTAGTTTCCAAAACATCTGTAGGGCTACTGGTCACACATTGGTAGGTCAGACTGTTTGAGGGTAATTGAGTTTCATGGGGTCGGGAGGGTTAATGTGCATTGCTACGACGGGTGTAGGAGGGCAGAGTAGGGAGTGGCTGGGTGTGGAGGGGATGACAAGGTGTGGGACCCCCCATGTGTAATTATTTCCTGTGTATTAACCCCGTAGTGGCAGAACCACAAGCCGTGTGAGTCACTGGAAAGCCCAGACGCCAGGTCCACCAATCAGAGACCCTGGTTCATGTTGCAGATACACATTGTCATTCAAACAGACGTGCGTACACACAGACACACACACACATGTACCTGTACAGGTATCTACACACCTGGCCATGTTAATAAATCTGCCTGTGCTCTGTATAATTGTTCCCTCATATAATGTTCCCCTGTAGAATGGTTCCCCATGTAATGGTCCCCTGTAGAATGGTTCCCCATGTAATGGTCCCCTGTTCGAATGGTTCCCCATGTAATGGTCCCCTGTAGAATGGTTCCCCATGTAATGGTCCCCTGTAGAATGGTTCCCCATGTAATGGTCCCTTAGAATGGTTTTCCCCATGTAATGGGTCCCCAATAATGGTTCACCATATAATGTTCCCCTGTAGAATGGTCCCCATGTAAATTGCACCGTTAGAATGGTCCCCTGTAATGGTCCCCTGTTAGAATGGTCCCCATGTAATGGTCCCCTGTGAATGGTTCCCATGTAATGGTCCCCTGTAGAATGGTTCCCCATGTAATGGTCCCCTGTAGAATGGTTCTCCCTGTAATGGTCCCCTGTAGAATGGTTCCCCAGGTAATGGTCCCCTCAATAATGGTTCCCTCTATAATGTTCCCTGTAGAATGGTTCCCAGTAATGGTCCCCTTGTAGAATGGTTCCCCAGTAATGGTCCCCTGTAGAATGGTTCCCCATGTAATGGTCCCCTCTATAATGGTCCCCTGTAGAATGGTTCCCCATGTAATGGTCCCCTCAATAATGGTTCCCTCTATAATGTTCCCCTGTTAGAATGGTTCCCCATGTTAATGTTCCCAGAGAAGGTTCCCATGTAATGGTTCCCTGTAGAATGGTTTCCCCATGTAATGGTCCCTGTGAATGGTTCCCATGTAATGGTCCCCTGTAGAATGGTTCCCCATGTAATGGTCCCCTGTAGAATGGTTCCCCATGTAATGGTCCCCTGTAGAATGGTTTCCCATGTAATGGTCCCCTGTAGAATGGTTCCCCATGTAATGGTCCCTGGTAGATGGTTCTCATGTAATGTCCTCAATAATGGTCCCTATAAGTTCCCGTATAATGGTTCCAGTAATGGTCCCCTGTAGAATGGTTCACAGTAATGGTCACCTCAAAATGTTCCCTCTATAATGTTCCCTTGTAGAATGGTTCCCCATGTAATGGTCCCTGTAGAATGGTCTCCATGAATGGTCCCTGTGAATGGTTCTCCATGTAAATGGTCCCTTGTAGAATGGTTCCCCATTGTAAGTCCCCTCAATTAATGGTTCCCTCTTAATAATGTTGCACCTGTAGGAATGGTCCCCATGTAATGGTCCCTGTAGAATGGTTCCCCCATGTAATGGTCCCCTTAGAATGCGTTCCAATATAATGGGTCCCTGTAGAAATGGTTCCCGAATGGTCCATCAAATGGTCCCTTAATGCCATGTAGAATGTTTATGTATGGCCCTGTGATGTCAGAATGGTCCACTGTTGAGAAGGTTTCTCCCATGAATGGTCCCCGTAGAATGGTTCCCATTAATGAGTCCCCTCTATTAATGTTCCCCTGCTGAATGGTTCCCCAAAAGTACCTGATAATGGTCCCTCTCTAATGTTCCTCTTACATGTTCCACTGTTAAATGGTTCCCCAGTAAATGGTCCCCTAATTACATGAGTCCCCTGTAGAATGTAATGGTCCCCATGTAAGTGGTCCCCCGTGACAATGGTTCCCATTGTACTGTCCCCCGTAGAATGTCCCCGTTCTCACATGTTTCTGTTACGACAGTCAATGGTTCCAGGTGTTACATTGGTCCGTTAGTAATGGTCACCGGTATATTGGTCCGTGTGTTACGGTCCAGGTTATATTGTTCCTGGTGCATACGTCCCGGTATATTGGTTCCCTGTTACGGTCCCCGTCTATTCCTGTGTTAGGTCCCCGGTTCCCGGTTAATTCTATATTGGTTCCCTGTTGTTATGGTCCCGGTATTGTGGGTCCCGTGTTCGGTCCCCGGTATATTGGTTCCGGTGTGATTACGGTCCCCGGTATATTGTTCACTGTTTAAGGTCCGGTTATAGTGGTCCATGTGTTACGGTCCACGGTATATTGGTTCCCGTGGTACGGTCCCCGGATATTGGTTCCTGTGTTACGGTCCCCGGTTATATGGTTCCTGTGTTACGGTCCCCGGTATATTGGTTCCCGTGTTACGGTCCCCGGTATATTGGTTACGTGTGTTACGTCCCGGTTATATTGGTCCCTGTGTTACGGTCCCGGTTAGGTTCCGTGTGTTACGTCCCCGGTATATTGGTCCGTGTTTGTGTGTTACGGTCCCCGGTATATTGGTTCCGTGTGTTACGGTCCCGTATATTGGTTCGTGTTACGGTCCCCGGTATATTGGGTTCCGTGTGTTACGGTCCCCGGTATATTGGTTCCCTGTGTTACGGTCCCGGTATATTGGTTCCCTGTGTTACGGTCACGGTATATGGTTCCTGTGTTAGGTCCCCGGTATATTGGTTCCGTGTGTTAGGTCCCCGGATATATTGGTTCCCTAGTGTTTACGGTCCCGGTATATTGGTTCCCTGTGTACGGTCCCGGTATATTGGTTCCCTGTGTTACGGTCCCTGGAATATTGGTTCCCTGTGTTACGGTCCCTGGAATATTGGTTCCGTGTGTTACGGTCCCCGGTATATTGGTTCCGTGTGTTACGGTCCCCGGTATATTGGTTCCCTGTGTTACGGTCCCCGGTATATTGGTTCCCTGTGTTATGGTCCCCGGTATATTGGTTCCCTGTGTTACGGTCCCCGGTTATTGGTTCCCTGTGTTACGGTCCCTGGAATATTGGTTCCGTGTGTTACGGTCCCTGGAATATTGGTTCCATGTGTTACGGTCCGGTATATTGGTTCCGTGTGTTACGGTCCCCGGTATATTGGTTCCCTGTGTTACGGTCCCCGGTATAATCATTCCCTGTGTTACGGTCCCCGGTATATTGGTTCCCTGTGTTACGGTCTCCGGTATATTGGTTCCCTGTGTTACGGTCCCCGGTATATCTGTGTACTCCCGTATGGTTCCCGTGTTACGGTCCACGGTATATTGGTTCCTGTGTTACGGTCCCGGTATATTGGTTCCGTGTGTTACGGTATATTGGTTCCGTGTGTTATGGTCCCCGGTATATTGGTTCGTGTGTTACGGTCCCCGGTATATTGGTTCCCTGTGTTACGGTCCCCGGTATATTGGTTCCGTGTGTTACGGTCCCCGGTATATTGGTTCCCTGTGTTACGGTCCCCGGTATATTGGTTCCGTGTGTTACGGTCTCCCGGTATTGGTTCCTGTGTTACGGTCCCCGGATTTTGGTTCCGTGTGTTAGGTTTCAAGGTATATTGGTTCGTGTGTTACGGTCCCCCACGGTATATTGGTTCCCTGTGTTACGGTCCCCGGTATATTGGTTCCCTGTGTTACGGTCCCCCGGTATATTGGTTCCGTGTGTTACGGTCCCGGTATATTGGTTCCCTGTGTTACGGTTCCCCGGTATATTGGTTCCTGTGTTACGGTCCCCGGTATATTGGTTCCTTGTTACGGTACGGTTCTATATTGGTTCCGTGGTTACGCACCGGTTATTGGTTCCGTGTGTACGGTCCCCGGTATATTGGTTCCCTGTGTTCGGTCCCCGGTATATTGGTTCCCTGTGTTACGGTCACGGTATATAATTCATCCCTGTGTTACGGCCCCGGTTATATTGGTTCGTGTGTTACGGTCCCCGGTATATTGGTTCCTGTGTTCGGTCCCCGTATCCTGTGTTAGGTACTATATTGGTTCCGTGTGTTACGGTCCGGATATTTGTGTTCCCGGTTTGTGTTACGGTCCCCGGTATATTGGTTCCGTGTGTTACGGTCCCCGGTATATTGGTTCCGTGTGGTTACGGTCCCCGGTATATTGGTTCCGTGTGTTACGGTCCCCGGTATATTGGTTCCGTGTGTTACGGTCCCCGGTATATTGGTTCCGTGTGTTACGGTCCCCGGTATATTGGTTCCGTGTGTTACGGTCCCCGGTTATATTGGTTCCGTGTGTTACGGTTCCCCGGTATATTGGTCCGGGTGTTACGTGTCCCGGTATATTGGTTCCGTGTGTTACGGTCCCCGGTATATTGGTTCCGTGTGTTACGGTCCCCGGTATATTGGTTCCGTGTGTTACGGTCCCTGGTATATTGGTTCCCTGTATTAACCTTTGTTTTGTAACCAATAGAATTGCTGTAACATTCTGGACCCGTTGCTGTTTAATAAGAATTACACTGTCCCTTCCTGTCTAGGGACTAATTACCATAGACACAGTTTATAGAGGGTCTGATGGAGTTAACACCAGCGGTGCGAGAGTCACATTGTTCCCTACACTAATCTGGCTGAGATACTTTAGTGCACGACTTCACTTTCACTAGTGAGTTCACACTAATCAAATAATCACTATTCAGTCTCTGCAGAATTTCACATCTTGTCTTGGTAGGAAGAGACCATCGCATGTGTAAAGGAGCTTCCCCTTCCCCCAATGGACACATGGCTGCACCAATCACATCGCCAGAGAGGGATAACTCGTAGCCAATGATGTCAAAGTAAATATTTGGGCAAAAGCTCGGAGTGTCCATGGGTAGACAGTGCGTCTTTGTCCTTCACTTCTATGTAAATAGTCAATCAATGTAAAGTACTAACACATGTTAAATCCTTTCTATTTACCTTGTATTTACTTACAGCAGTGGGAGCTGCCATACAGTTTGCTCTGATGGTCATGTTAAACCACACTGCTCTACTCATGCGACTCAATAAGAAAAGACAAAATTCATTCATTCTGAAAATCCAAACTGGTCATTGCGATTTGCCTTTAATGGAGATATTACGGGATGATACAGCGTCTAATAATGGGTCACAGTGAGAATGACAACTCATGTTTCTCTCTGTGGGTAGGGGATGCTGGGAGTTGTAGTTTTCTAGCATGTGAAATTCTGCTGGTTGGATAGCCATGGTCTCTGGGAATCACTACACTCCTCTAATACATAATCTCCCATAGGCTCTTGACATTTGCAGATCATTGACATACGTTGGTTGCACTGATGATGGCTCAATACAGTCAAACCTGATCTGTAACTAGTTGTGCCGCCCCACTTGCATCTGTATGCAAGATTGTAAGCTCTTCAGGGCAGGGATCTCATTCCTAATGTGTCGCAGTTATATCAGTTTATACCGTATATACTCGAGTATAAACCGAGTTTTTCAGGCTGTATAATCAGCCTGAAAACTTGAACTCGGTTTATACTCGAGTCACTACTTACTTTACCACTCCGGCAGCCGCACGATCATTCCCTGTACTGGCCTTGTATTAGCTGGGAGTTGTAGTTTCCAAACATCTTGAATGCCAAGTTTCTACCCTCGGTTTATACTCGAGTCAACAACTTTTATTAGATTTTTAGGTGAAATTTGGTACTTCGGTTTATATTCGGGTCGGTTTATACTCGAGTACATAATTTATATATATGCTTTCTTAACTGATAGATAAAAATTTAATTAAATACAGTTTCATATATCTGTATAATGGCTTGCACTTTTTGTATACTTTGTATTTTTTGATGTACAGCGCTGTGTACCCAAGTGGCACTTTATAAATAAAATTATACATACATAATGATACATATTAAGACACAGATATATAATGATACAATGTGATATATATTGATATATAATGATATATAGTGATATATTGATACATACTAATACATATTGATATATCATTATACATACACGGTGGCTCGGTGGTTAGCACTGATCCCTTGCAGCGCTGAAGTCCTGAGTTCGATTCCACCCTTGGACACATCTGCAAGGAGTTTGTCTGTTCTCCCCGTGCTTGCGTGGGTTTCCTCTGGGCACTCCAGAGGAGTCATAAAGACATACTGATAGGTTGTAAAGCGCTACGGAAGATGTTGGATTTAGTCATCCTGTAATAGTGCAAAATGATTTAGTCATCCTGTAATAGTGCAAAGTGATATAACCAATGTGTAATAGTGTAAAATGCGTTGGCCAATGTGTAATAGTGTAAAGTAATTTGACCAACATGTAATAGTGTAAAGTGATTTAGCCAGCGTGTAATAGCGCAAAAAAGTGATTTAGCCAGCATGTAATAGCGCAAAAAAGTGATTTAGCCAGCATGTAATAGTGTAAAGTGATTTAGCAAATTTTTAAAGTGATTTAGCCAATGTATAATTGCCAATTGATTTATCCAACATGTAATAGTGTAAAGTGATTTGGCCAACGTGTAATAGTGTAAAGGGATTTAGCCAACGTGTAATAGTGTAAAGTGATTTGGCCAATGGGTAATAGTTTAAAATGATTTATCCAACATGAAATAGTGTAAAGGGATTTGGTCAGCGTGTAATAGTGTAAAGGGATTTGGCCAACGTGTAATAGTGTAAAGTTATTTGGCCAACGTGTAATAGTGTAAATTGGTTTTAACACCAGGATTCTCTTTGTTACAGATGAAAGAGACCGAGTGCAAAAGAAAACTTTCACCAAATGGGTGAACAAGCACCTGATTAAGGTAAGTACCAACCTACTAGGGGGAGAGAGATTACGTCATTGTAGATCTGGGGTAATAGAGTCTGAAGGGGTTTTCCTAGTTTAACGTTCCAGAATCTGCCCATGTACAGTGAGTCCCAGACCAAGAGACTTCCCCTGCTCTGGGCTGTAAGTCATGTACAGTGAGTCCCAGACCAAGAGACTTCCCCTGCTCTGGGCTGTAAGTCATGTACAGTGAGGGTCACTGTTGTGTAGTACGGACTGTAGATTAGTGCAGTGAATGTTTATGGTGTAGATTAGTGTGGTCACTGTTGTGTAGTATGGACTGTAGATTAGTGCAGTGAATGTATATGGTGTAGATTAGTGTGGTCACTGTTGTGTAGTACGGACTGTAGATTAGTGCAGTGAATGTATATGGTGTAGATTAGTGTGGTCACTGTTGTGTAGTATGGACGGTAGATTAGTGCAGTGAATGTATATGGTGTAGATTAGTGTGGTCACTGTTGTGTGGTATGGACTGTAGATTAGTGCAGTGAATGTATATGGTGTAGATTAGTGTGGTCACTGTTGTGTAGTACGGACTGTAGATTAGTGCAGTGAATGTATATGTGCATAATTAGTGTGGTGCATTGTTGTAGTACGTGGACTGCTGATTTAGTGCAGTGAATGTATAGTGGTGTAGAGTTAGTGTGGTCACGTTGTGGTAGTACGGATACTGTAGGAATTAGAATGCATGAATGAGTGTATATGGTGTAGATTGTGTGGTCACGTTGTGTAGTACGGACGTACTGTAGATTAGTGCAGTGCATGTATGAATGGGGGTGTCAGATTGAGTGTGGTCACTGTGTTGTGTAGTACAGGACTGTAGATTAGTGCATGAATGTATGGTGATAGTTGCACTGTGTGTAGTATGGACTGTGTAGATTAGTGGAGTGAGGTTATGGTGATGGTAGCCACGTGGAGATGGACTAGATTAGGCAGTGAATGTATCTATGTGTAGATTAGTGGGGTCATGTTGTAGTATCGGACTGTAGTTAGCTGCAGTGATGTAGTATGAAGTATTGATTAGTGTGGGTCACTGTGTGTAGTATGGACTGTAGATTATAAGTTGCAAGGAAGTATATGGTGTAGATTAGTGTTGGTCAACTGTGTTGTTAGAGGACTCGTAGATAGGGCAGCGATGTAATGTATATGGTGCTAGATTAGTGTGCGTCATCTGTGGTGTGTAGTATGGACTTGTAGTTAGTGCCGTGAATGTATATGGTGTAGATATCGTGTGGTCCTGTGGTGTAGTATGGACTGTAGATTTATGCAGGGAATGTACTAGTAGGTCACTGGTAGTATGTAGATGTCATAGTAGGTGTAGATTAGTTGGTCCACTGTGTGGTAGTACGGACTGTAGCATTAGTGCAGTGAATGATAGTGGAATTGCAGTGATAGATAGGTGTCACTGTTGTGGTAGTAGGACTGTAGATAGTGCAGGAATGTATATGGTGTAGCATGTAGTGTGTCACTGGTTGTGTGTACGGATCGAGATTAGCGCAGTGAATGTGTGTATATGGTGTAGATTAGTGTGCACGTGTTGTGTAGTACGGATGTAGATTAGTGCAAGTGAATGTATATGCGTGTGGATTAGTGTGGTCACTGTTGTGTTGTAGGACGAGTAGGCAGGGTATATGTCGATTTAGATGTATGGTGACGCATGATTAGTGCATGATGTATATGGTTGTAGATTAGTGTGTCACTGTTGGTAGTACGACTGCTAGATTAGTGCAAGTGAAATAGGGTATATGGGTAATTGTTGTGGTCCACTGTTGGTATACGGACTGGTAGATTAGTGCAGGATGTATATGGTGTAGATTAGTGTGGTCACTGTGTGTGTACGAGACTGCTAGATCTAGTGCCAGTGAATGGTATATGGTTGTAATAGTTGATGGTCACTGTTGTTGTAGTATGGGATGAAGATCTAGTGCAGTGACTAGTGTATATGTGTATAGATTAGTAGTGGTCACGTTGTGTAGTATGGAACTGTGATTTAGTGCCAGTGAATGTAATATGGTTGTAGATTAGTTGTGGTCACTGTTGTGTAGTAGGGAGTCGATAGTGTAGCAGTGAATGTATATATGGGCTAGAGTAGACTTAGTGTGGTTCAACTGTTTGGTGTAGTAGTGGACTGCGTGATTAGTGCAGTGATAGTGTATATGGTGTAGATATGATGTGGTCACTGTTGTGTAGTTACGGACTGTAGATTTAGTGCAGGAGCATGAATTGGATGTGTAGATTAGTGTGGTTCACTGTGTGTAGTATGGATGTAAGATAGTGCAGTGATGTATATGGTGTAGAAGTTGTAGGTCACTGTTGTGTTAGTAGGACTGTAGATATAGTGCAAGATGAATGTATATAGGGATGTAGATTATGGCTTTGGTCACTGTTTAGGGTATGTGTATGTGTAGTAGGGACTGTAGATTAGTGCAGTGAATGTATATGGTGTAGATTAGTGGTGGTCACTGTTGTCGTAGTACGGACTGTAGATTAGTGTGAGTGATGTATATGGTGTAGATTAGTGTGGTCACTGTTGTGTAGTATGGACTGTAGATAGTGCGTGAAGTTAGTGTAGATGCGTGTAGTAGATTAGTGCTGGTCATGTTGTGATAGTATGGACTGTAGATTAGTGCAGTGAATGTATATGGTGTAGAGTAGTGTGGTCACTGTGGGTAGTAGGACTGTAGATTAGTGCAGTGAATGTATATGTTTGTAGATTAGTGTGGCCACTGTTGTGTAGTACGGACTGTAGATTAGTGCAAGTGAACGTATATGGTGTAGATTAGTTCTGTGCCGTCACTGTCTGTGTGAGTACGGACGGCTAGATTAGAGCAGTGAATGTTATATGGATGATAGATTAGTGTCGGTCACGTTGTGTGTACGCGACTGTAGATTAGCTGCAGGAATGTAATGAGTGTAAGATTAAGTGTGGCACTGTATGATGCTAGTACGGACTGTAGATTAGTGCAGTGAATGTATATGGTGTAGATTAGTGTGGCCACTGTTGTGTAGTACGGACTGTAGATTAGTGCAGTGAATGTAGTGTATATGGTGTAGATTGTGATCTGGGTATCAGTAGTGCACTGGGTGGTTCTGCTGGGGTTCTCTATAGGAATTAAAGCGCTGGTAACATTTATCAGGGTATCGTCCTTCTCTCCTGGTTTCATCCCCCTGTCTACCCCCCCCCCCATCCTGTCTGCTCACACACAAGGGATCTTTATATTCATGAGGCTGTCTAAGTCATGTACAGTGAGTCCCAGACCGAGAGACTTGCCCCTGCTCTGGGTGTAACGTCATGTAAAGTAAGTCCCACAGGACCGAGAGACTTCCCCTGCTCTGGGCTGTTATGTAAGTCATGTTAACAGGTGACGTCCCAGACCAAGGAAGAAGAGAGAATTCCACTGCTCTGGGCGTAAAGTCTGTACAGTTGAGTCCCAGACCCAAGAGACTCCCCTGCTCTGGGCTGTAATGTTGCGTTGTTCAGGAGGTCACCCAAGCCAAGAGACTTCCCCTGCTCTGGGCGTAAGTCCCCAGGCAGTGGAAGTCCCAGGATGACCGAGAGACTTCCCCTGCTATGGGCTGTAATCATGTAACAGTGAGTCCCCGACAAGAGGACTTCCCCTGCTCTGGGCTGAATTCATGTACAGGGAGTCCAAGACCACAGAGAATTTGTCCCCTGCTTCTTGGGCTGTGTATTTGTAAGTCTATGTACGTGCAGTCCCAGACCAAGGACTTTCACCTGCTCTGGGCTGTAAGTCATGGACAGGAGTCACAGACCAGAGACTTCCCCTGCTCTGGGCGTAGTCATGTACAGTGAGTCCCAGACCAAGAGACTCCCCTGATCTGGGCTGTTTGTAAGTCATTACAGTGAGTCCCAGACCAAGAGACTTCCCCTGCCTGGGCTTGTAAGTCCTGTACAGTGAGTACCAGCCCGCGAGAATTCCCATGCTTGGGCTGTAAGTCATGGTACAGGAGTCCCAGACCAAGAGACTTCCCCTGTCTGCGGCTGTAAGTCTATACAGTGAGTCCCAGACCGAGAGACTTCCCCTGCGATGGGCTGTAATGTAAGTCAGTAAAGTTAGTCCCAGGACAGAGGGAGACTTCCCCTGCTCTGGGCTTGTAAGTCATGTACAAGTGAGTACCAGACCAAGAGACTTTCCCCTGATCTGGGCTGTTAAGTCTGTACCAGTGAGTCCCGACCAAGGAATTCCCCTTTGCTCTGGGCGTAAGTAAGTCATGTACAGTGACTGTTCCCAGACCAAGAGACTTTCCGTGTTACACAGCAGAGGAAATGGTAACAGGGTGAGTCACACACAGTATTGAACACTATAAATGTTAGTGTGCACGTATCCTGTGCTGCTGTCATTACTCCTATAACTCAAGATACGGTTTAACTTTTCCTTAATCCGACACTCGCGCTGATTTGGCCAATCAGGGACTTTTTTATATTTTCTGCAAAGAGTAGAAATCACCCACAATTCTCCATTGTATTGGCAGAACTACAAACCCGTGTTACGGTCGCGAAAGGTTTATTGATCTAACAGGAGCCGGTACTTCCGGGAACAGAGGGAATTTACTATTTCTATAGCACCAACTGGTGGTGTAGCGATGTACAAAGCATTACATATAAACATAACTATTTACATAAATAAGATCTGGGTAGAGGGGGAGTGTTGGGATTCCCTGTGTGATTGGTTAGGTTTGGGGTCCTACTGTCTGTACCAGTAGCTGGTAGGTGTAACCACTCACAGCCTGGGACCCCCTTTATATTGTTATAATATTTTCCCAGTGTGTTGTGCCCTGCAGGGATATTGGCTGCAGATAGCCAGGGGTAGGAGTCACAAGCCCAGCATGTTTGGTTTCCTCTGTTTCAGCTGAAGAATTCAAATAGAGGACGTCCCTTTAATTACTGTTGGTTTTATTGCCGGATTTCTAAATAGAGTGTGTCTCTAAAGAGACTGCAGCATGGTGTGCGATTCCGGATAGGAAATGTCACGGGGTAAAAGTCTAAATAGAATTGTCACTGGGTAACTGTCTAAATAGAAATGTCACTGGGTAACAGTCTAAATAGAATTGTCACTGGGTAACAGTCTAAATAGAAAGAACGAGGTAAAAGTTTATAAATAGAAATGTCACTGGGGAAAGTCTAAATAGAATTGTAACTGGGTAACTGGTCTAATCGAAATGTCACTGGTGTAACAGTCTAATAGAATTGTCATGGGTAACAAGTCTAAATAAAAATGTCATGGGTGGTAACAGCTAAATAGAAGTTCCACTGGCGGTAACAAGTCTAAAAGAATTGTCACTGGGTAACAGTCTGTCTAAATAGAATTGCCACGGGTAACAGTCTAAATAGAATTGTCACTTGGGGAACAGTCTAAATAGAATGTTCACTGGGTAACAGGTCTACATAGAATGTCACTGGGTAACGGTCTAAATAGAATTGTCACGGGGTAACGTATAAATAGAATTGTCACTGGGTAACAGTCTAAATAGGATTGTCACTGGGTAACAGTCTAAATAGAAATGTCACTGTGTCACAGTCTAAATGAATTGTCATGGGTACGTCTAAATAGAAATTTCCCTGGGTAACGTCTACATAGAATTGTCACTGGGTAACAGTCTAAATAGAATTGTCACTGGGAACCGTCTAAATAGAAAGGTCACTGGGTAACAGTCTAATAGAAATGTCACTGGGGTAACAGTTTCTAAATAGAAATGTCACTGGGAACAGTCTAAATAGAATTGTCACTGGGTAACAGTCTAATAGAAATGTCCGTGGTAGTAACAGTCTAAATTAGAATTGTCACTGGGTAACCAGTCTAAATAGAATGGTCACTGGGGTGGTAAACAGCTAAATAGAAATGTCACTGGGTAACAGTCTAAATAGAAATGTCACTGGGTAACATTCTAAATAGAATGTCCTGGGGTAACAGTCTAAATAGAATTGGGTCACGTGTCTAATAGAAATTGGTCATGGGTACAGTGTCTAAATGAAATGTCACTGGTAACAGTCTAAATAGAATTGCACTGGGTAACAGTCTAAAGAGAATTGTCACTGGGTGGTAACAGTCTAAAAGAATTGCCACTGGGTACAGTCTAAATAGAATTGGGTAACAGTCTAATAGAATTGGCCACGGGGTAACAGGTTAAATAGAAATTGTCATGGGTAACGTCCTAAATAGAATTGCACTGGGTAACAGTCTAAATAGAATTGTCACTGGAGGTAACAGTCTAATAGCATTGTCACTGGGGTAACAGTCTAAATAGAATGTCATGGGTACCAGTCTCAATAGAAATTGGTCACTGGGGAGGTAACAGTCTAAAAGAGAATTGTCACTGGGAACAGTCTAAATAGAATTGTCACTGGGTAACGTCTAAATTAGATTGTCACTGGGGACAGTCTAATAGAATGTCATGGGTAACAGTCTAAAATAGATTGGCTCAATGGGTAAAACAGGTTTTCTAAATCGAATTGTCACTGGGTAAAACATGTTCTAAAATAGAATTGTCACTGGGTACAGTTAATTAGATGTCACTGGGTAAAACAGTCTAAATAGAATTGTCACTGGGTAACAGTATAAAATGAATTGTCCTGGGGTACAGTCGAAATAGAATTGTCACTGGGTAACAGTCTAATAAGAATTGTCACGGGTAACCGTCTAAATAGAAATGTCCTGGTGGTAAACAGTCTAACTAGAAATTGTTCACGGGAACAGTCTAAATAGATATGTCACTGGGTAAACAGTCAAAATAGGAATTGTCACTGGGTAACAGGTCAAATAGAATGTCACTGGGAAAAGTCTAAATAGAATTGGTTCACTGGGTGGTAAACAGTCTAAATAGAAATGTCACGGGTAACAGTCTAATAGAATTGTCACTGGGGAACAGTCTAAGTAGAATGTCACTGGGGTAACAGTTCTAAATAGAATGGTCCAAATGGGTGGTGAACAGTTCTAAAATAGGAATTGGGTAACAGTCTACAAAGAATTGCCACTGGGTAACAGTCTTCTGAAATAGAATTGTCACTGGAGTAAACAGTTCTAAATAGAATTGTCACTGGTAACAGTCTAAATAGAATTGCACTGTGGAAAAGTCTAAATAGAATTGTCACTGGGTAACAGTCTAATATAGAATTGTCCACGGGGGTAACAGTCTAAATAGAATTGGGTACGGGTAACAGCTAATAGAATTGTCACTGGGTAAACAGTCTAAATAGAATTGTCACTGGGTAACAGCTAAATGATTGTCACTGGTAACAGTCTAAATAGAATTGTCACTGGAGTAACAGCTAAATAGAATGGCACTGGGAACCGTTAAATAGAATTGTCACTGGGTGGTAACAGTATAATAGAATTGGTCACTGGGTACAGTCTAAAAGCATGTCACTGGGGTAACAGTCTCAATAGAAATTGTCACTGGGTAAAAGTCTAAATAGAATTGTCCATGTGGGAACAGTCTAAATAGAATTGTCACTGGGTAACAGTCTTAAATGAATTGTCACTGGGTTAACAGTCTAAATAGAATTGTCACTGGGTCACGTCTAATAGAATTGTGCACTGGGGTAACAGTCTAAATAGAATTGTACCATGGGTAACAGTCTAATAGAATTGTTCACTGGGTAACAGTCGAAATAGAATTGTTCACTGGGGGTAACAGTCTAAGTTAGAATTGTCAATGGGTAACGTCTTAAATAGAATTGTCACTGGGTAACAGTCAAATAGAATTGTCACTGGGGTTAAACAGTCTAAATAGAATTGTTCAATGGTTAAACAGCTAAATAGAATTGTCACTGGTACAGTCTAAATAGAATTGGCATGAGGTAACAGTTCTAATAGATTGGTCAGGGTAACAGTCTAAATAGGAATTGTCCCAATGGGTAAAAGTCTAAATAGAATGTCAAATGGGTAAAAACAGTCTAAATAGAATGTACAAGGGTGGTAACAGTCTAAAGAATTGTCACTGGATGAACAGTCTAAGTAGAATTGTCACTGGGTAGGTAACAGCTAAATAGAATTGTCACTGGGTTAACGTCTAAATAGACTTGTCACTGGGGAACAGTCTATAGAATTGTCACTGGGTAACAGTCTAAATAAATGTCACTGGGTAACAGTCTAAAGAGGAATTGTCACGGGGTAAACAGTCTAAATAGAATTGTCACTGGGTAACAGTTCTAATAGAATTGTCACTGGAACAGTTAAATAGAAATGTCACTGGGAACAGTCTAAATAGAATTGTCACTGGTAACAGTCTAAATAGAATTGTCACTGGGGGTAAAACAGTCTAAATAGAATTGTCCACTGGGGGTAACAGTCTAAATAGAATTGTCACTGGGTACAGTTCTAAATGAATTGTCACTGGGTACAGCCTAAATAGAATTGCATGGGTAACAGTCTAAATAGAATTGTCAACTGGGTAAAAGTCTAAATAGAATTGTTCAAGGGGAAACGTCTTTGAAATAGAAATGGTCACTGGGTAACAGTCTACATAGGAATTGTCAGGGGGTAAACAGTCTAAGAGCATGGTCAATGGGTAAACAGTCTTCTAAATAGAATTGTACTGGGTAACAGTTAAATAGAATTGTCACTGGGTAACAGGCTAAATCGATGTCAATGGGAACAGTCTAAATAGAAATTGTCACTGCGGCTAACAGTCTAAGTAGAAATTGTCACTGGGTACACAGTCTAATAGATTTGTCAATGGGGTAACAGTCTAAATAGAATGATCACTGGGTAACAGTCTAAAATAGAATTGGCACTGGGTAACAGTCTAAGGAATTGTTCAACGGGTTAACAGTACTAAATAGAAGTGTCACTGAGGTAACAGTCTAAATGAATTGTCACTGGGAACCGGTCTAAATAGAATTGTCACTGGGTAACAGTCTAAATAGAATTGTCACTGGTAACAGTCTAAAATAGAATTGTCACTGGCGTAAGGTAACAGTCTAAATAGAATTGTCACTGGGTAACAGCTAAGTAGAATTGTCACGGAGTAACAGTCTAAATAAATTGTCATGGGAAACCAGTTCTAAAGTAGAATTGTCACTGGGTAACAGTCTAAATAGACCTGTCAATGGGTAACAGTCTAAATAGAATTGTCACTGGGTACAGTATAATAGAATTGTCACTGGGTAACAGTCTAAATAGAATTGCACTGGGTAACAGTATAATAGAATTAGTCACTGTGGGTAACAGTCTAAATAGAAATGTCACTGGGGGGAACAGTAGAAATAGAATGTCACTGAGGTAAACGTCTCTAAATAGAAGTGTCACTGGGTAACAGTCTTAAATAGACTGTCACGGGTAACAGTCCTAATAGAATTTGTCACTGGGTCACAGTCTAAATCGAATTGTCACGGGGTAACAGCCAAATAGAATGTCACTGGGTAAACAGGGTCTAAATAGAAATGGTCAGGGGTAACAGTCTTAATAGAATTGTCACTGGGTAACCGTCTAAATAGAATTGTCACGGTGTAGGTAACAGTTAACTAGAATGTCCACTGGGTAACAGTCAAATTGAATTGTCCCACTGGGTACAGTTCTAAATAGAATGTCACTGGGTAACAGTCTAAATAGAATGTCACTGGGTAACAGTCTAAGTAGATTGTCACTGGTGCGTGGGTAAACCAGTCTAAAATAGAATGTCAATAGGGTAACAGTTCTAAATAGAATGGGGTAACAGTCTAAATAGAAATGCCACTGGGTAACAGTCTAATAGAATTGTCACTGGGTAACAGTCTAAATCGAATGGTCACTGGGTAACAGTCTAAATAGAATTGTCACTGGGGTAAAAGTCTGAAATAGAATTGTTCAACGGGGTAACAGTCGAAATAGGAATTGTCACTGGTAAAAGCTCTACATAGAAATTGTTCACTGGGTAACGTCTAAATAGAATTGTCACGGGTACAGTCTAAATAGAATTGTCACTGGGTAACCAAAGGTTTCTTTCTTTCTTTTCTAATTTTCTTCTTTCTCTTTTCCTTGTTCTCTTTCTTTTCTCTAAATTAGAATGTCACTGGGTGGTAACAGTCTAAATAGAATGGCCAATGCGGGTAACAGTCTAAATAGAATGTCACTGGGTAACATCTAATAGGAATTGTCATGGGGTAACAGTCTAAATAGAATGTCACTGGGTACAGTTCTAAATAGGAATTGTCCACGGGTAACAGTCTAAAATGAATTGTCATGGTAACAGTCTAAATAGAATTGCACTGTGTAACAGTCGAAATAGAATGTCACGGGTAACAGTCTAAATTAGAAAGGTCATGGCGTAACAGTCTAAATAGAATTGTCACTGGGGTCGGGTAACAGTTCTTCTAAATAGAATTGTCACTGGGTAACAGTCTAAATAGAATTGTCACTGGGTACAGTCTAAATAGAATTGTCACTGGGTTAACAGTCTAAATAGAATTGTCACTGGGTAACAGTCTAAATAGAAATGTCACTGGGTAACAGTCTAAATAGAATTGTCACTGGGTAACAGTCTAAATAGAATTGTTCACTGGGTAACAGTCTAAATAGAATTGTCACTGGGTAACAGCAAATGAATTGTCATGGGGTAGGTGTTAACAGTCTAAATAGAATTGTCACTGGGTAACAGTCTAAATAGAATTGTCACTGGGTAACAGTCTAAATAGAATTGTCACTGGGTAACAGTCTAAATAGAATTGTCACTGGGTAACAGTCTAAATAGAATTGTCACTGAGGTTAACAGTCTAAATAGAATTGTCACTGGTAACAGTTTAAATAGAATTTCAGGTAACTCCGTTAGTTAACTTCGCACGGGAACGGTGGACGGGTACTTCAGCCTGGTTAAGATTAGCCCCTGCTGCGTCACCCGTTTTGTGTGTCATTGAACCTTTTACTATTAGAATCGGCCCTGTGTTTTGCATTTTGAAGATTTGCCTCCTCCGGCTGTTTGTCCTGGGCATTCAGCCTGGAAATCTACATGTAGCCTCTCCCAGTGCAGCTCCCGGTTTTGGGCTTGGGAAAATGCTTTGGGGGGCTTCCAAAATATATTTGACTTGATTCCACATTGTCTGACTCCCATGGTTGGGAAATGTATGTAAACTGGATCTAATATTCACGTCCAGGTGTGTACTGACCATGGTGTCCATGGCGAATACCAGCAATGTAAAGGCTCGCTCTTCAGTGCAAGTACGGTTGGCTAGTGCAGTTACGGTTGTAGTAGATTAGTGCAGTGACTAGTGCATTACGTGGTTAGTTAGTGCAGTGACTAGGTGCCAGTACGGTGTTGTTGTATAGTTAGGGCAGTGACTAGTGCAGTACTGTGTAGTTTAGTGCAGTGACTAGTGCAGACGGTGTAGTTTAGTGCAGTGACTAGTGCAGTACGGTGTAGTTTAGTGCAGTGACTAGTGCAGTACAGTGTAGTTTAGTGCAGTGACTAGTGCAGTACGGTGTAGTGTAGTTTAGTGCAGTGACTAGTTGCAGTACTGTGTGTTATTAGTGCAGTGAATAGTGCATACGGTGTAGTTAGTTGCGGGACTAGTGCAGTCAGGTGTATTAGGTGGCAGTGGACTAGTGCAGTCCGGTTGTGGCTAGTGCAGTAGGTTAGTTTAGTGCAGTGACTAGTGCAGTACGGTGTAGTTTAGTGCAGTGACTAGTGCAGTACGGTGTGTAGTTGAGGCCCAGGACTAGGGCCTAGTAAGTAGTCCTGTTTTGGTAAAAATGGGTTTTAGGGCAGTGAATGTGCAGTAGGTTGTAGTTTAGTTGCAGTGACTAGGAGTACGGTTGTTGTAGGTTGCAGTGACTAGTGCAGTAGTACAGTGCAGTTTAGTGCAGTGAGAGTGCAAGTAACGTGTAGTTTAGCGCAGTGACTAGTGCAGTTACTGTGTAGTTTGTGCAGTGCTAAGTGCAGTAGTACGGTGTAGTTTAGATGCTGCAGTAGACTAGTGCAGTGCGGTGTAGTTAGTTGCAGTGACTAGTGCAGTTACGTGTGTTAGTGACAGTGACTAGTGCAGTTACGGTGTAGTTTTAGTGCAGTGACTAGTTGCAGTACGGTGTACGTTTAGTGCAGTGACTAGTGCAGTACGGTGTAGTTTAGTGCAGTGACTGGTCAGTAACAGTGTAGTTTAGGGCAGGACTAGTGCGTAAAGTCGGAGTTTAGTTGCAGTGACGAGGGCAGTACGGTGTAGTTTTTTAGTGCAGGGACTTAGGTCTGTACAGTGTTAGGTTTAGTCTAGTGCAGTGACTAGTGCAGTACAGTGTAGTTTAGTGCAGTGAGTAGTGCAGTACGGTGTAGTTTAGTGCAGTGACTAGTGTAGTACAGTGTAGTTTTGTGCAGTGACTAGTGTAGTACAGTGTAGTTTAGTGCAGTACAGTGTAGTTTAGTGCAGTGACTAGTGCAGTACGGTGTAGTTTAGTGCAGTGACTAGTGTAGTATGTTGTAGTTTAGTGCAGTGACTAGTGCAGTACAGTGTAGTTTAGTGCATGTAGGACTAGGGCAGTACAGTTGTAGTAGTTGTAGTTGTAGTTTAGTGCGGTGACTAGTGTAGTATGTTGTAGTTTAGTGCAGTGACTAGTGCAGTACAGTGTAGTTTAGTGCAGTGACTAGTGCAGTACAGTGTAGTTAGTGCAGTACAGTGTAGTTTAGTGCAGTGACTAGTGCAGTACGGTGTAGTTTAGTGCAGTGACTAGGTAGTATGTTGTAGTTTCGTGCAGTGACTAGTGCAGTACAGTTGTTAGTTGAGTGCAGTATAGTTGCAGTACGGGTTAGTTTAGTGCAGTGACTAGTGTAGTATGTTGTAGTTTAGTGCAGTGACTAGTGCAGTACAGTGTAGTTTAGTGCAGTGACTAGTGCAGTACAGGTAGTAGTTTGTAGTTTAGTGCGGTGAATAGTGTAGTATGTTGTAGTTTAGGGCAGTTGAATGTGCAGTACGGTTTGTTGTAGTTTAGTGCAGTGACTAGTGCAGTACGGTGTAGTTTAGTGCAGTACAGTGTAGTTTAGTGCAGTGACTAGTGCAGTACGGTGTGGTTAGTGCAGTGACTAGTGTAGTATGTTGTGGTTTAGGTGCAGTGATAGTGCAGTACAGTGTAGTTTAGTGCAGTGACTAGTGCAGTACAGTGTAGTATGTTGTAGTTTAGTGCGAGTGACTAGTGTAGTATGTTGTAGTTTAGTGCGGTGACTAGTGTAGTATGTTGTTAGTTAGGGAATGGACTAGGAAGGACAGTGTAGTTTAGTGCACGTACAGTTGTAGTTTAGGCAGTACAGTTGTAGTTTAGTGGCAGATGACTAGTGCACAGTACGGGTGTTAGTTTAGTGCAGTGGAATAGTGTTAGTATGTGTAGTTTCATGTGCAGTGACTAGTTGCAGTACGCGTGTAGTTTTGTAGTTTAGTGAGGGCTAGTGCAGTACGGTGTAGTTTAGTGCAGTGACTAGTGCAGTACGGTGTAGTTTAGTGCAGTTACCAGTTGGTTTAGTGCAGTGAATAGTGCGTACGGTGTGTAGTTTAGTGCAGTGACTAGTGTAGTATGTTCTAGTTTAGTGCAGTGACTAGTGCAGTACAGTGTAGTTTAGTTCAGTCAGTGGACTAGTGCATAAAGTGTAGTATGTGTAGTTTAGTGCGGGTGAACTAGTGTAGTTGTTGTAGTTTGCGCAGTGATAGTGTAGTATGTTTGTAGATTAGTGCAGTTACAGTGTAGAGGTGGTAAAGGGGGGGGTTTTTTAAGCGGCAGTTAGGCGCGTGCATGACTAGTGTAGTATGTTGTAGTTTAGCGCAGTGACTAGTGTAGTATGTTGTAGATTAGTGCAGTTGACAGTGTAGTAGTGCAGTGACTAGTGCAGTACAGTGTAGTATGTTGTAGTTTATTGTGCGGTTTCGCGGTGAAGTTGTAGTAGTATGTTGGAGTTTAGTTGTGCGGTGGAAGGTGTAGTATGTTGTAGATTAGTGCAGTACAGTGTAGTTTAGTGCAGTGACTAGTTGCAGTACAGTGTAGTAGGTGTGGTAGTTTAGTGCGGTGACTGTGTAGTATGTTGTAGTTTAGTGCAGTGACTAGTGTAGTATGTTGTTAGTTTAGTGCAGGACTAGTGTAGTATGTTGCAGTTTAGTGCAGTGACTAGTGTAGAGTATGTTGTAGTTTAGTGCAGTGACTAGTGTAGTATGTTTTGTGTTTAGTGCAGTGACTAGTTGTAGATGTTGTATAATTAGTGCTGGGTGACGTGTAGATGTTTAGTTTAGTGCGGTGAAATAGTGTAGTATGTGGTAGATTAGTGTGGTCACCGTTGTGTATAGGACTGTAAGTATTCAGGTATGTTTATGATTTAGTTAAGTGGTCACTGTCGTGTACGAGATGTACGTGTATATGGTGTATGATAGTGTGGTGCACTGTTGTGTTAGTAATGGTACTGGTAGATAATGATCAGTGAATGTAGTTACTGGGTTAGATTAGTGGGTCACTTGTTAGTTAGTAGGTGGTAGTATTAGTGTCAGTGAATGTATACTGTGTTATGATTGTGTGGTCTACCTGTTGTGTGTTAAGAACTGTAGATTAGTTGCAGTGAATTTATGTTACAGTGGTGTAGAGTTAGTGTGGTCCACGTGTGTTTTGTAGTACGGAATTAAGATTAGTGCAGTGAATGTATTATGGTGTAGATATGGGTGGTCACTGTTGTGTAGTACGGACTGTAGATAGTTGCAGTGAATGTATATGTGTAGATTAGTGTGGTCACTGTTGTGTAGTAGGCACTGTACGATTAGTGCAGTGAATTATATATGTGTGTAATTATGTGGTAACTGTTGGTAGTGGACTGTAGATAGTGCAGTGAAGTATATGGTGTAGATAGTGTGGGTCACGGTGTGTAGTATGCACTGTAGAGTAGTTGCCAGTGAATGTATATGGTGTAGAATTAGTGTGGTCACTGTTGTGTAGTCGGACTGTAGATTAGTGCAGTGAATGTATATGGTTAGATGAGTTTGTGGGTCACTGTTGTGTAGTATGGACTAGGTAGTTTGCAGTGAATGTAGATGGTGTAGATTAGTGTGGTCACTGTGTGTAGTATGGACGTAGATTAGTGCAGTGAAGTGAAGTAGAGTGTAGATTAGTGTGGTCAATGTTGTGTGTACGGACTGTAGATTAGTGAAGATGAAGTATATGGTGTAGAATTAGTGTGGTCAACTGTTGTGTATTATGGACACTGTAGATTAGTTGCAGTGAATGTATATGGGTGTAGATTAGTGGGTCACTGTTGTAGTAGGACTGAGATTGTGCAGTGATGTATATGGTGTAGATTAGTGGTGGTCATGTGTTGTGTAGACGGACTGTAGATTGTGCAGTGAATGTAGTATATGGTGTAGATTAGTGTGGTCACTGTTGTGTAGTATGGACTGTAATTTAGTGCAGTGTGAATGTATATGGTGTAGATTAGTGTGGTCACTGTTGTGTAGTAGCGACTGTAGATTAGTGCAGTGAATGTATATGGTTGTAGATTAGTGTGGTCACTGTTGTGTATGTAGTAGGACTTTAGATTAGTGCAGTGAATGTATATGGTGTGTAGATTAGTGGGTCACTGTTGTGTAGTAGGACTGTAATTAGTGCAGTGAATGTATATGGTGTGATTAGTTTTGGTCATGTGTGTAGTATCGGACGTAGATTAGTGCAGAATGTATATGTGTAGATTAGTGTGGCACTGTGTGTAGTATGGACTGTAGATTAGTGAAGTGAATGTAAGTGGTGTAGCTTAGTGTGGTCACTGTTGTGTAGTACGGACGTTAGATTAGTGCAGTGAATGTATATGTGTTGTAGATTAGTGTGTCACTGTTGTGTAGTACGTGACTGTAGATTAGTGCCAGTAATGGATATGGTGTAGATTAGTGTGGTCAATGTTGTGTAGTAGGACTTGAGATTAGTGCAGTGAATGTATATGGTGTGATTAGTGTGGTCACTGTTGTGGTAGATGGACTGTAGATTAGTGCAGTGAATGTATATGGTGTAGAGTAGTGTGGTCAATGGTGTGTACGGACTGTGATTAGTGCGGGAGATATGGTTTGTAGATTAGTGTGGTCACTGTTGTGTGTATGGACTGTAGATTAGTGTCAGTGAATGTATATGGTTGATGATTAGTGTGGTCACTGTTGTTAGTATGGAGATAGATAGTGCAGTGAATTGTATATGGTGTGATTAGTGTGTCACTGGTGTGTGTATGGACTGTGATTAGTGCAGGAAGTATATGGTGTAGATTAGTGTGGTCACTGTTTGTGTAGTACGGACTGTCAGTAGTGCAGTGAATGTATATGTTGTAGATTAGTGTGGTCACTGTTGTGTAGACGGGACTGTAGATTTAGTGCAGTGAATGGATATTTGGTGTTAGATTAGTGTGGTCACTGTTGTGTAGTACGGACTGTAGATTAGTGGCAGTGAGTATATGGGTAGATTAGTGTGGTCACTCTGTTGTTGTAGTAGGACTGTAGATTAGTGCATGAAGGTAAATGGTATGTGATTAGTTAGTGGGTTCACTGTTGTGTAGTACTGGACTGTAGATTATGCCAGTGAATGTATATGTGTAGATTAGTTGGGTCACTGTTTGTAGTACGGACTGTAGATTAGTGTAGTGCAGTGAATAGTATATGGTGTAGATTTAGTGTGGTCATGTGTGGTAGTAGGACTGTAGATTAGTGCAGTGAATGTATACTGGTGTACTTAGGTGGTCACTGTTGGTAGTTATGGAATGTAGATTAGTGCAGTGAATGTATATGGTGTAGATTAGTGTGGTCACTGTTGTGTAGTACGGACTGTAGATTAGTGCAGTGAATGTATATGGTGTAGATTAGTGTGGTCACTGTTGTTGTGTACGGACTGTAAGATTAGTGCGTGAATGTATATGGTGTAGATTAGTGTGGTCACTGGTTGTGTAGTATGGACTGGTAGATTGTGCGTGAATGTATATGGTGTAGATTAGTTGTTGTCACTGTTGTGTAGTACGGACTGTAGATTAGTGCAGTGAATGTAGGTATGGGTAGATAGTGTGTGCGTCAACTGTTGGGAGTATGGACTTGTAGAATTAGTGGCAGTGAATGTATAATGGTGTGATGATTAGTTGGTCACTGTTGTTGTAGATGGACTGTTAAGTTAGGCAGTGAATGTATATGGTGTAGATTAGTGTGGTCACTGTTGTGTAGTATGGACTGTGATTAGTGCAGTGAATGTATATGTGTAGATAGTGGTGGTCACTGTTGTGTAGTATGGACTGTAGACTAGTGCAGTGAATGTATATGGTGTAGATTAGTGGTGGTCACTGTTGTGTAGTATGGACTGTAGATTAGTGCAGTGAATGTATATGGTGTTAGATTAGTGTGGTCACTGTTGTGTAGTTGGACTGTAGATTAGTGCACTGAATGGTATAGTGGTGTAGATTAGTGTGGTCACTGTTGTGTAGTATGGACTGTAGATAGGCAGTGAATGTATATGGTGTAGATTATGTGGTCACTGTTGTGTAGTCGGACTGTAGATTAGTGCAGTGAATGTATATGGTGTAGTATAGTGTGGTCACTGTTGTGTAGTAGTGACTGTAGATTAGTGCCAGTAATGTATATGGTTGAGATTAGTGTGGTCAACTGTTGTGTGGTACGGACTGTAGATTAGTGCAGTGAATGTATATGGTGTAGATTAGTGTGGGTCACTGTTGTGTAGTATGACTGTAGATTAGTGCAGTGAATGTATATGGTGTAGATTAGTGTGGTCACTGTTGTGTATGTACGACTGGACTGTACGATTAGTGCATGAATGTATGATATGGTGTAGATTAGTGTGGTCCCTGTTGTGTAGTAGGACTGGAGATTAGGCAGTGAATGTATATGGTTGTAGATTGTGTGGTCACTGTTGTGTAGTACGGACCTGTAGATTAGTGCAAGTGAATGTATATGGTGTTAGATTAGTGTGGCACTGTTGTGTAGTAGTGGACTGTAGATTAGTTGCATGAATGTATATGGTGTGTAGACTTAGTGTGGTCACTGGTGTGTAGGATGGACTGAGATTAGTGCAGTGAATGTATTATGGTGTGATTAGTGTGGTCACTGTTGTGTAGTATGGACTGTAGATTAGTGCAGTGAATGTATATTGGTGTAGATAGTGTGGTCATGTTGTTGGTAGTAGGACTGTAGATTAGTGCAGCTGATGTATATGGTGTCGATTAGTGTGGTCACTGTTGTGTAGTCGGACTGTAGTTAGTTGCAGTGAAGTATATGGTGTAGATTAGTTGGTGGTCACTGTTGTTGTAGTATGGACTGTAGATTAGTGCATGAATGTATATGGTGTAGATTAGTGTGGTCACATGTGTGTAGTATGACTGTAGATTAGTGCAGTGAATGTATATGGTGTAGATTAGTGTGGTCACTGTTGTGTAGTATGGACTGTAGATTAGTGCGTGAATGTTATGGTGTAGATTAGTGTGGTCACTGTTGTGTAGTATCGGACTGTAGATGAGTGCAGTGAATGTATTATGGTGTAGATTGTGTGGGTCACTGTTGTGTAGTATGGACGTGTAGATTAGTGCAGTGAATGAATGTATATGGTGTAGATTAGTGTGGTCACTGTTTGTTGTAGTATGGACTGTAGATTATGTGAGTGAATGTATATGGTGTAGATTAGTGTGGTCACTGTTGTGTAGTACGGACTGTAGATTAGTGCAGTGAATGTTATATGGTGTAGATTAGTGTGGTCATGTTGTGGTAGTTAGTACGGAATGAATTAGTGCAGGATGATATGTTTAGTTAGTGTGTCACTGTTGTGTAGTCATGACTGTAGATTAGTGCAGGATGTATATGGTGTAGTTGTAATTAGTGTGGTCACTGTGTGTAGTATGGAGCTGTAGATTAGTGCAGTGAATGAGGTATATGGTGTTGTAGATTAGGTGGTCACTGTTGTGTAGTAAGGACTGGAGATAGTGCAGTGAATGTATAAGGTTGTAGATTAGTGTGGTCACTGTTGTGTAGTATGGACTGTAGATTTGTGCATGTGAATGTAAGTGTATATGGTGTAGAGAGTGTGGTCACTGTTGTGTAGTAGGACTGTAGATAGTGCAGTGAATGTATATGGTGTAGATAGTGTGGTCACTGTTGTGTAGTATGGACATGTGATAGTGCAGTGAAGATATATGGTGTAGATTAGTGTGGTCACTGGTGTGTTAGTAGGACTGTAGATTAGGCGCAGAGTGAATGTATATGGTGTGATTAGTGTGGTCACTGTTGGTAGTACGGACTGTAGATAGTGCAGTGAATGTATATGTGTAGAGTAGTGTTTTTTGGTCACGTTGTGTAGTAACGGACTGTAGATTAGTGCAGTGAATGATATGGTGTCGATTAGTGTGGTCACTGTTGTGTGTAGCACTGTAGATTAGTGCAGTGAATGTATATGGTGTAGATTAGTGTGGTCACTGTTGTGTGTCGGTGGACTGTTCGATTAGTGCAGTGAATGTATATGGTGTAGAGTAGTGTGGTCATGTTGTTGTAGTACGGACTGAGATTAGTGCAGCATGGTATATGGTGTAGATTAGTGTGGTCACTGTTGTGTAGTATGGACTGTAGATTAGTGCAGGATGATGTATATGGTGTTTAGTAGTGTGGTCACGTGTTGTGTGAGTATGGACTGTAGATTAGTGCACGTGATAATAATGTGCTGATTAGTGTGGTCACTGTTGTGTAGTACGGACGTCGTAGATTTAGGCAGTGAATGTATACTCGGTGTGTAGATTAGTGTGGTCATGTTGGCGTAGTATGGACTGTGATTAGTGCAGTGAATGTATATGGTGTAGATTAGTGTGGTCACTGTTGTGTAGTACGGACTGTAGATTAGTGCAGGAGATGTATATGGTTGTAGATAGTGTGGTCACTGTGGTTAGTTAACGGAATGTAGATTAGTGCAGTGAATGTATATGGTGTTGTAGATAGTGTGGTCACTGTTGCTGTATAGGACTGTAGATAGGCAGGTGAATGTATATGTGTCGTAGATTAGTGTGGTCACTGTTGTTAGTATGGACTGTAGATTAGTGCAGTGAATGTATATGGTGTCTGAGTAGGTGGTCACGTGTTGTGTAGTACGGAGTAGATTAGTGCAGTGAATGTATATGGTTGTGTAGATTAGTGTGGTCACTGTTGTGTAGTACGGCTGTAGATAGTGTGCAGTGACATGTATATGGTGTTGTGATTAGTGTGGTTCACTGTTGTGTAGTACGGACTGTAGATTAGTGAGTGAGGATGTATTGGTGTAGATTAGTGTGGTCACGGTTGTGTAGTATGGACGTAGATAGTGCAAGGAAATGTATATGGTGTAGATTAGGGTGGTCACTGTTGTGTAGTACGGACTGTAGATTAGTGCAGTGAAGTAATGGTGTAGTTAGTGTGGTCACTGTTGGTAGTATGGACTGTAGATTAGTGCAGTGAATGTATATGTGTAGATAGATTGTGTGGTCACTGTTGTGTAGTATGGACTGTAGATTAGTGGCAGTGTAATGATATGTGTAGATTAGTGTGGTTCACGGTGTGTAGTATGGACTGTAGATTAGTGCAGTGAAGTATATGGTGTAGATAGTGTGGTCACTGTTGTGTAGTACGGACTGTAGATTAGTGCAGTGATGGATATGGTGTAGGATTAGTGTGCGGTCACTGTTGTGTAGTTATGCTGTAGATTAGTTGCAGTGAATGTATATGGGTTAGATTAGTGTGGTCACTGTTGTGTAGTACGGACTGTAGATTAGTGCAGTGATGTATTATGGGTAGATTAGTGTGGTCCACTGTTGTGTAGTGGAAGTAGATTAGTGCCAGTGAATGTATATGGTGTAGATTAGTGTGGTCACTGTGGGTAGTATGGACTGTAGATTAGTGCAGTGAAATGTATATGGTGTAGATTAGTGTGGTCACTGTGTGTAGTACAGGACTGTAGATTAGTGCAGTGAATGTATATGGGTGTAGATTAGGTGGGTCACTGTGTGTGGTATGGACTGTAGATTAGTGCAGTGAATGTATATGGTGTAGATTAGATTAGTGTGGTCACTGCTTGTGTAGTTATGGACTGTAGATTAGTGCAGTGAATGTATATGGTGTAGATTAGTGTGCGGTTCACGTTGTGTAGTAGGACTGTAGATTAGTGCAGTGAATGTAGTGTAATATGTGTAGTATTGTGTGGTCACTGTTGTGAGTATGGACTGTAGATAGTGCAGTGAATGTTATATGGTGTAGATTAGGTGTGGTCACTGTTGTGTAGTATGACTGTAGATTAGTGCAGGAATAAGAGTGTTATGGTGTCGAGTAGTGGTGGTCACTGTTGTGTAGTAGGACTGTAGATTAGTGCAGGAATGTATATGGGTAGATTAGTGTGGTCACTTTGTGTAGTACGGACTTGTTAGTGATAGTGCAGTGAATGTTAATGGTGTAGATTAGTGGGTCACTGTTGTGTAGTATGGACGTAGATTAGTGAGTGAATGTATATGGGTAGTTAGGTGGCCACTGTGTGCAGTATGACTGTAGATTAGTGCAGTGTAATGTATATGGTGTAGATTAGTGTGGTCACTGTTGTGTAGTACGGGACTGTAGATTAGTGCACGTGATGTATATGGTGTAGATTAGTGTGGTCACTGTTGTGTAGTAGGATGTAGATAGTGAGTGAATGTATATGGTGTAGATTAGTGTGGTCACTGTGTGTAGTACGGACGTAGATTAGGGCCAAGTGAATGTATATGGTGTAGATTAGTGTGGTCACTGTTGTGTAGTATGGACTGTAGATTAGTGCAGTGAATGTAGTGTATATGGTGTAGATTAGTGTGGTCACTGTTGTGTAGTATGGACTGTAGATTAGTGCAGTGAATGTAGTGTATATGGTGTAGATTAGTGTGTGGTCACTGTTGTGTAGTACGACTGTAGATTAGTGCATGAATTAGTGTATTGTGTAAGATTAGTGTGGTCACTGTGTGTAGTATGGACTGTAGATTAGTGCAGTGAATGTATATGGTGTTAGATTAGTGTGGTCATGTTGTGTAGTACGGACTGTAGATTAGTGCAGTGAATGCATATGGTGTAGATTAGGGGTTAGTGGTCACTGTTGTGTATATGGACGTAGATTAGATTAGCTGAGTGAATGTATATGTGTGTAGATAGTGTGGTCACTGTGTTGTAGTACGGACTGTAGAGTAGTGCAGTGAATGTATAGGGTTGTAGATTAGTTGTGGTCACTTTGGTGTATCGGACGTAGATTAGTGGCAGTGAATGTAGTGGTGTAGATTAGTGTGGCTCACTGTTGTGTAGTAGGACTGTGATTAGTGCAGTGAAAGTGAAGTATATGGTGTAGATTAGTGTGGTCACTGGTGTGTAGTACGGACTGTAGATTAGTGCAGTGAATGTATATGTGTAGATTGTGTGGTCACTGTTGGTGTAGTATGGACTGAGATTAGTGCCTGAATGTATATGGTGTAGATTAGTGTGGTCACTGTTGTGTAGTACGGACTGTAGATTAGTGCAGTGGAATGTATATGGTGTAGATTAGATTAGTGTGGCACTGTTTTTGTTGTAGTAGGACTGTAGCTTAGTGAGTGAATGTATATGGTGTAGATTAGTGTGGTCACTGTTGTGTAGTACGGACGTGATAGTGCAGTGAATGTATATGGTGTAGATTAGTGTGGTCACGGTTGTGTAGTATGGACTGTAGATTAGTGCAGTGAATGTAATGGGTAATTAAGTGTGGGTCACTGTTGTGTAGTAGGACTGTAGATTAGTGAAGTGAATGTATATGGTGTAGATAGTTTGTGGTCACTGTTGTTGTAGTAGACTGTAGATTAGTGCAGTGAATGTATATGGTTGGTTTAGATTAGTGTGGGTCACGCAGTTGTGTAGTTACGGATCGTGTCAGATTAGTGCACGTGAAATGTATATTGTGTAGATTAGTGTGGTCACTGTTGTGTAGTACGGACTGTAGATAGTTGCAGTGAATGTATATGAGTGTAGAGTAGTGTGGTCACTGTTTGTGTAGTACGGACTGTAGATTTAGTGCAGTGAATGTATATGTGTTAGATTAGGTGGTCAGTTGTGTAGTATGGACTGTAGATTAGGGCAGTGAATGTATATGGTGTAGATTAGTGTGGGTCACGTGTGTAGTAGGACGTAGATTGTGCAGTGAATGTATATTGGTGTAGATGTGTGGTCATGTTTGTGTAGTAGGACTGTAGATTAGTGCAGTGAATGTATATGGTGATGATTAGTGTGTGGTCACTGTTGTTGTAGTACGGACTGTAGATTAGTGACAGTGAATGTATATGGTGTAGATAGTTGTGGTCACTTGTTGTGTAGTACGGACTGTAGATTCAGTGCAGTGTGATGATATGGTGTAGATAGTGTATGGTCAATGTTGGTAGTTACGACTGTATATTAGTGCAGATGAGATATGGTTGTACAGATTAGTGTTGGTCACTGTTGTGTTATAGGACTGTAGATTAGTGCAGGTGAATGTATATGGTGTAGATAGTTGTGGTCACTGTTTGTAGTAGGACTGTAGATTAGTGCAGGGAAAGTGTATATGGTGTAGATTAGGTGGGCCATGTGTGATAGGACGTAGGTAGTGCAGTGAAGTATCTGGTGTAATAGGTGGTCACTGTTGGTAGTAGGACTGTAGATTAGTGCAGTGAATGTATATGGTGTAGATTAGTGTGGTCACGTGTTGTGTAGTAACGGAATGTAGATTGTGCAGTGAATGATATGGTGTGTGAATTAGTGTGGTCACTGTTGTGTAGTACGGACTGGAGATTAGTGCAGTGAATGTATATGGTGTAGATTAGTGTGGTCACTGTTGTGTGTATGGACTGTAGATTAGTGCAGTGATATGTATATGGTGTAGATAGTGGTGGTCACTGTTGTGTAAGTACGGACTGTAGGTAGTGCAGTGAATGTATATGGTGTAGATTAGTGTGGTCAACTGTGTGTAGTACGGACTGTAGATTAGTGCAGTGAATGTATATGGTTGGAGATTGTGTGGTCAAGGTTGTGTAGTATGGACTGTAGATTAGTGCAGTGAATGTATTATGGTGTAGATTAGTGTGGTCACTGTTGTGTAGTACGGACTGTGAGATTAGGTGCAGTGAATGTATATGGTGTAGATAGTGTGGTCACTGTTGTGTAGTACGGACTGTAGATTAGTGCAGTGAATGTATATATGGTGTAGTTAGTGTGTGGTCATGTTGTGTAGTAGGACTGTAGATAGTGGCGGATGATGTATATGGTGTGATTGTGTGGTCACTGTTGTGTAGTACGGACGTAGATAGTTAGTGCAGTGAATGTTATTATGGTTGTAGATAGTGTGGTCACTGTTGTGTAGTACGGACTGTAGATAGTGCAGGTAATGTATATGGTGTGATTAGTGTGGTCACTGTGTTGTAGTATGGACTGTAGATTAGTGAGTGAATGATATGGTGTAGATTAGTGTGGTCACTGTTGTGTAGATGGACTGTAGATTAGTGCAGTGAATGTATCATGGTGTAGATTAGTGTGGTTCATGTTGTGTAGTAGGACTGTAGATTAGTGCAGTGAATTTGTATATGGTGTAGATTAGTGCTGGTCACTGTTGTGTAGTACGGACTGTAGATTATGCAGTGAATGTATGTATATAGTGTAGATTAGTGTGGTCCTGTTGTGTAGTATGGAATGTAGAATTAGGGCAGTGAATGTAATATGGGTGTAGATTGTGGTCACTGTTGTGTAGTACGGACTGTAGATTAGTGCAGTGAGATGTATATGTGTAGATTTTGTGGTCACTGGTTGTGTAGTATGGACTGTAGATTAGTGAGTGAATGTATATGGTGTAGATTAGTGTGGTCACTGTTGTGTAGGATACGGACTGTAAGATTAGTGCAGTGAATGTAGTGTATATGGTGTAGATTAGTGTGGTCACTGTTGTGTAGTACGGACTGTAGATTAGTGCAGTGTGTGTATATGGTGTAGATTAGTGGTGGTCAATGTTGGTAGCTAGGACTGTAGATTAGTGCAGTGAATGTATAGGGGTAGATTAGTGTGGCAACTGTTGTGTAGTACGGACTGTAGATTTAGTTTGCAGTAAATGGTCATATGTGTAGATTAGTGTCGGGTCACGTTTGGTGTAGTACGGGACTGTAGATTATGTGCAGTGAATGTATATGGTGTAGATTAGTGTGGTCACTGTTGTGTAGTACGGACGTAGATTAGTGCAGTGAATGTATTATGGTGTAGATTAGTGTGGTCCACTGTGTGTAGTACGGACTGTAGATTAGTGCAGTGAATGTATATGGTGTAGATAGTGTGGTCACTGTTGTGTAGTAGGACGTAGATTAGTGCAGTGAATGTATATGTGGGTAGATTAGTGTGGTCACTGTGTGTAGTTAGGACGTAGATTAGTGCATGAATGTATATGGTGTAGATTAGTGTGGTCACTGTTGTGTAGTAGGACTGTAGATTAGTGCCGTGAATGTGATATGGTGTAGATTAGTGTGGTTCACTGTGTGTGTATGACGGTAGATTAGTGCAGTGAATGTATATGGTGTAGTTAGTGTGGTCACTGTTGTGTAGTACTGGACTGTAGATTAGTTGCAGTGAATGTATATGGTTGTAGATTAGTGTGGTTCACGTTGTTAGTATGGATGTAGATAGTGCAATGAAATGTATATGGTGTAGATTAGTGTGGTCACTGTTGTGTAGTATGTGACTGTAGATTAGTGCAGTGACATGTATATGGTGTGATTAGTGTGGTCACTGTGTGGTAGTATGGACATGTAGATTAGGGCAGGTGAATGTATATGTGTTGTAGATTAGTGTGGTCACGTTGTGTAGTATGGCGACTGTAGATTAGTGCAGAGGAATGTATAGTGTGTAGATTAGTGTGGTCACTGTTGTGTAGTATGGGACTGTAGATTAGTGCAATAATGTATATGGTGTAGATTAGTGTGGTCACTGTTGCGTAGTACGGACTGTAGATTAGTGCAGTGAATGTTATGTGTGTCGTAGTAGTAGTGTGGTCACTGTTGTGTAGTAGAGGACTGTAGATTAGTGCAGTGAATGTATATGGTGTAGAGTTAGTGTGGTCACTGTTGTGTAGTAGGACGTAGATTAGTGCGAGTGAATGTATATGGGGTTAGATTAGTGTGGTCACTGTTGTTGTAGTATGGACTGTGATTAGTGCAGTGAATGTATATGGTGTAGATTAGTGTGGTCACTGTTGTGTAGCACGGACTGTAGATTAGTGCTAACTGAATGAATGTGTAGATTAGTGTGTCACTGTTTGTGTAGTATGGACGTAGAATTAGTGCAGTGGAATGTAGTGTTATGGTGAGAAGTGTGGTCACTGTTGTGTAGTAGGACTGTAGATTAGTGCAGTGATGTATGTAATATGGTGTAGATTAGTGTGGGTCACTGTTGGAGAGTAGGACTGTAGATTAGTGCAGTGAATGTATATGGTGTATATTAGTGTGGTCACTGTTGTGTAGTAGGACTGTAGATAGTGCAGTGAATGTATATGGTGTAGCATTAGTGTGGTCACTGTTGTGTAGTACGGACTGTAGATTAGTGCAGTGAATGTATATGGTGTAGATTAGTGTGGTCTGTGGTCACTGTTGTGTAGTACGGACTGTAGATAGTGCAGTGAATGTATATGGGGTAGATTAGTGTTGGTCACGTTGTGTAGTACGGACTCTGTAGATTAGTGCAGTGAAATGTATATGGTGTAGATAGTGTGGTCACTGTTGTGGTAGGACTGTAGATTAGGCAGTGAACTGTTATATGGTGTAGATTAGTGTGGGTCACGTTTGTAGTAGGACTGTAGATTAGAACGTGCAGTGAATGCATGGGTGTAGATTAGGTGGCACTCATCGTGTAGTGGTAGATGGACGTAGATAGTGCAGTGAATGTATATGAGTTGTAGATTAGTTAGGTCACTGTTGAGTTAGTATGGACTGTATAGATTAGTGGAGTGAATGTATATGGTGTAGATTAGTTGGTCACTGTTGTGTAAGTACGGATGTAGATTATGCAGTGAATGTATCTGGTGTTAGATTAGTGTGGTCACTGTTGTAGTAGATATGGGACGTTAAGATTTAGTGCAGTGAATGTATATGGTGTAGATTAGTGTGGCACTGTTGTGTTAGTACGGACTGTAGATTAGTGCAGAGTGCAAATAGATTGGTGGTAGATTGAGTGTGGTCAACTGTTAGGTAGTAGGCACGTAGATTAGTAGCAGTGATGTATAGGTGTAGATTAGTTGGTCACTGTTGGTGTAGTATGGACTGTCAGATTCAGTGTCAGTGAATGTATATGGTGTAGATAGGTGGTCGTCACTGTTGTGTAGTCACGGACTGTTAGATTAGTGCAGTGAATGTATATGGTGTCAGATTAGTGTGTGGTCACTGTGTGTAGTATAGGAACTTAGATTAGTGCAGTGATGGTATATGGGTTAGATTAGTGTGGTCAATGTGTGTAGTACGGACTAGATTAGTGAATGAATAGTTATGGTGTAGATTAGTGTGGTCACTGTTGTGTAGTATGGACATGTAGATTAGTGACAGTGAATGTATATGGTTGTTGTAGTTAGTGTAGTCACATGTTGTGAGTTGATGGACTGAAGATGAGTGAGTGAATGTATATTGGTGTAGATTAGTGGCGTGTCACTGTTGTGTAGTACGGACTGTAGATTACGTGCAGTGAAGTATATGTGTAATTAGTGTGGGTCATTGTTGGTGTTACGGGACTGCTAGTGTTAGTGCAGTGAAGTATATGCGTGTAGATTAGTGTGGTCACGTGATGGTAGTACGGACTACTGTAGGATTAGTGCATGTGAGTATGTATATGGTGTAGATTGTGTGGTCACTGTTGTGTAGTACTGGACTGTCTGTAAGATAGTGCAGTGATGTATATGCGGGGGTGAGATTGAGTGTGGTCATTGTTGTGTAGTAACGGACAGTAGATTAGTGCAAGTTGAATGTATATGGTAGATTAGTGTGGTCACTGTTGCTACAGGAGTAAGATTGAGTAATGTGACATGTTGTAGATTAGTGGCCCATTTGACTGAAGTGTGCCATATGTGGTATAGATTAGGTGGTCACGTTGTGTAGTATGGACTGTAGATTAAGTTTGCAGTGAATGTATATGGTCGTGATTAGTGGGTCATGTTGTGTAGTATGGATCTGCTAGTAGTGCACGTGGAATGAGTGTATATGGTGCTACGATTAGTGTGGGTCACTGTGGTGTGTAGTATGGACTGTAGATTAGTGCCAGTGAATGTATATGGTGTAGATAGTGTGGTCAATGTGTTGTAGTATGGACTGTAGATTATGCAGGCAGTCGAGATGTAATATGGGTAGATTAGTGTGGTCAATGTTGGTAGTATGGACTGTAGCTTAGTGCACGTGAATGTGGATATGGTGATAGATAGTGTGGTACACTGTTGTGTAGCTACGCGACTGTAGAGTAGTGCAGTGAATGTATATGGGTAGATGTAGTGTGGTCATGTTGTGTCTGTACGGACGTAGATAGTCAGTGAATGTATATGAGTGTAGATTAGTGTGGCCACTGTTGTGGGTAGTACGGACTGTAGATTAGTGCAAGTGAATGTAAGCGTGGGATTCAGTGGTGGGTCACTGTTGTTGGTAGCTAGGACTGGTTAGATTAGTGACATGAATTTGTATATGGTAGTAGAATTAGTGTGTCACTGTTGTGTAGTACGGATGCTAGATTAGTGCAGTGAGTATGTATATGGTGTAGATGTAGTGTGGTCACTGTTGTTGTAGTACGGATGTAGATTGTGCAGTGAATGTATATGGGGTGATTAGTGTGGTCACTGTTGTGTGTACGGACTCTAGAGTAGTGCCAGTGAAGTATATGTGTGATTAGATGTGGTCAATGGTTGTGTAGGCACTGTAGATTAGTGCAGTGAATGTATATGTGTATATGTATTAGTGTGGTCACTGTTGTGGTAGTAGGGACTGTGATTTAGTGCATAGTGAATGTAGTATATGGTGTAGATTAGTTGTGGTCCCTGTTGGTAGTACTGGAGTCTGTAGTTAGTAGCCAGTGATGATATATGGTGTAGATTAGCCTTAGTTGGTCACTGTTGGTGTAGTATCGGAGCGTGTCGATAGTGCAGTGATAGTGTGATATGGTGTAGTAATAGATGTGGTCATGTTGTAGTAGTACGGATGTAAGTCTAGTGCAGTGATGTATATATGTGTAGATAGTTTGGTCACTGTGTGTAGTATGGACTGAGATTAGTGCGTGATGTATATGGTTGTAGATAGTGTGCAGTCACTGTTGTGTTAAGTAGGGACTGTCGATAGTGGCAGATGAATGTATATGGATGTAGATTAGTGTGGTCACTGTTGGTAGTATGGACTGAGATTAGTGCAGTGAATGTATATGGTGTAGATTAGTGGTGGTTCACTGTTGTGTAGTACGGACTTATTAGTGATGAGTGTTAGTGTGGTCACTGTGTTAGTACGGATGTAGAGTAGTGCGTGAATGTATATGGTTAGTTAGTGTGGTCACTGTTGTGTAGTATGGACTGTAGATTGTGCAGTGAAGTGTAGTATGGTGTAGATTAGTGTGGTCATGTTGTGTAGTAGGGACTGTAGATTAGTGCAGTGAATGTATATGGTGTAGATTAGTGGTCACTGTGGGTAGTACGGACTGTAGATTAGTGCAGTGAATGTATATGGTGTAGATTAGTGTGGCCACTGTTGTGTAGTACGGACCTGTAGAGTAGTGCAGTGAAGTATTGGTGTAGATTAGTGTGGTCACTGTTGTGTAGTACGGACTGTAGATTAGTGCAGTGAATGTATATGGTGTAGATTAGTGTGTCACTGTTGTGTAGTAGGACTGTAGATTAGTGCAGTGAATGTATATGGTGTAGATTAGTGTGGCACTGTTGTGTAGTAGGGACTGTAGATTAGTGCAGTGAATGTATATGGTGTAGAGTGGTGGTCACTGTGGGGTTAGTTATGAGACTGTAGATTAGTGCAGTGATATGTATATGGTTGAGATTGTGATTGGGTATCAGTAGTGCACTGGGTGGTTTCTGCTGGTTCTCTATAGGAATTTAAGCGCGAATCGGGTATTGTCTATATACTCTGGGTATCTCATCCCCCTGTCTACCCCCCCCCCCATCCTGTCTGCTCACACACAAGGGATCTTTATATTCCCAGGTTTCATGGGAGCCGTGTGACTGTAGTTTGTTTAGTGGTACACAGAGCCTGGCAGGGAGGGGGTCAGGGCTCAGCCCAGAGGTTAATAACTGGTTGGCAGTGTGGGTTATTAATATGGCATTATCAGTGGGTATTTCCAGGGTACCAGGTTGGCACTGCCAGGACTGAGTGTTCAGATAATAGGGAGAAGGACATGGCTGCCACCTACTGGGACTCCACTGGCCAATAGGAGGCGGTTTCAGTGACTGTACCTTTTATAGGGTGTTTGGTACTGACCTGGTACAGGGTGACAGAGTTCACTGGGCGAGGGTCTGAATGGCCCAGTATGAAGTGTGGAATGTGGTTTTTATGGCTTTATTGCCCTTATGGCTCCCGTATCAGTGGTTTTCCCAGGGATTTGAGTCACCTTGTTATCAATGGGAATTTACAACCGGGAGAATCCATGTGGCAGCTCCACTTGTGTCCTTGGTCTTATCTGATTTCTCCATTAACTGCTGATGTTTCTCTTCTTCTCTTTCCTCTCCCTCCATCCCTGGTCTCTGTCTCTGTGTCCTACTGAACTCTCCTCACTCTACAGCACTGGAAGGCGGAGGTATGTTCCCGGCTGCCTCATCCGCTTCCTCCCTATCCTCCTACTTACTGTCAGTAGGGCAGCTCCTTCCATACATTCCCCGCATGGCACCCCTTATCTGCATGGACCGATCCTATGTTGAGTTTCTATCTATTCAGTAAATGGAAACACGCCTATTGTATGTGATATCATGTACAGGCCCTGAGGGGGGCCTCATACATGGACTCTCACTGGGCTACACGATTTCCTTAATTGGGTAACAGGACTCAATGGGCCTTGTAGGTCTAATCAGCTGAGTGGGACGTTATTCCCGCACTGACCTCTAGGTGGCTCCATTGCTATTGGTATGGATGTGTGTGGATAGATTGCAAGTTCCTGGGATTAGTAATTTACTAACCTCAATCGGTTACCCTGTATGTACAGCAATATTGTTATATAGGGATCGCTGCCATACTGCCGCCTTCACTAACCCCCACCATGTGTTATATTGGGGTCACTGTCTTGGTCCTTATAAAATGGCTTTCCCCCACCACCTCCACTAATGAAATCTTCAGTGTTCAACTATAAGTTCCTGCATGTGGCTTTTAGGGGATTCTGGGAGTTGTAGTTAATGAGGAGCTGAAGGGATGCTGATTGTGACTTTAAAAGGTTATCACCCAGTATACATTTTTTTTAAACTTTTCTTTATGTGGAGATGCCATACTGAATGCCTCTTTGCCTCCTTCTAAAAGTAATTATGCAGTGGGGCAGTCTTCCCTCCTGTGTTCGTATGCCAGTCGCTGCCATGCTGGGCACACAAACAGCCTTGGACTATCTTGTCCCTTTAATGACACAAACACATTCTTCTTCTTCTTATTATTATTATTATTATTATTATTGTGGATTTATATAGCGCTAACATCTACCGTAGCGCTTTACAATTCCATGTATACATTCACATCAGGCCCTCCCCCGAAGAGCTTACATTCTAAGTACATATATGACACATACAACCTATCAGTATGTCTTTATGATTGTGGGGGAAACCGGAGTGCCCGGAGGAAACCCACGCAAGCACGGGGAGATCATACAAACTCCTTACAGATGTGTCCAAGGGTGGAATCGAACCCAGGACTCAGCGCTGCAAGGGATCAGTGCTAACACAGAACACACACACACACATTGCTGCCCCCTGGCAGGTGACACGGACGATTAGTTCTCATTGGTTATTTATTTGCCTTGTGGGTTCTAACAGGAGCTGAACATTGAGAGTTTCACCTTCTGTAACTGCGATCAGGTTTACTGGGTGTAACCAAACATGTACTTGGCACAGATCACCAGCTCACACACGCCTGTCACACACCCTCAACTACAGCTCCCAGAATGCTTAGCATTGAGTCTGTGCTCTAGTGCAGAAATGTCAGACGTAACAAACTACAGCTCCCAGAATGCTTAGCATTGAGTCTGTGCTCTAGTGCAGAAATGTCAGACTTAACAAACTACAGCTCCCAGAATGCTTAGCATTGAGTCTGTGCTCTAGTGCAGAGATGTGACAATGATAAAATTGTGCGTTTCCATCACTGTGTAATGTGCGATGTCCATATGCCATGTTAGTGATAAGAGTGTTTATTTCTGTTTGATGGGGTTCTGGGTACCCAGAATCCTTTGTAGGTGTTTTAAAACATATGGTAGGGAATGTAGAATGTCTTTGGGTGCCAGGCCACACCCCTCCCATATGTGTAAAGTACATGTGTGTGTACATATGTGTAAAACCATTCATAAAATTAAAGGCACTGATATTTGCTTGTCACACACCTTACAACCTGATTGTCCAATTTCCATACAATCTTACCAGTTTACAGACTGGGTGAAGTTTTTTTTTTTACAATCAATCTCGTGTGTGTGTCCTCCGTTCGATAGATTGTCCCACAGTGATAGTAACTTCCAACTGATTTCCAGACTAGGTTGTATGTAGATTGTACAATCAGATTGGATTGAATGTGGCCATTTCCTGCAGCCACAGCACTATGTCTGTTGTTAACCCTTTCACTGCTGCAGTGTAGATAAAACCCACATTCGCTGCCATTGAAACCGCATCCCCCGGGGGTCTCACTGTGTTTTTTTCTCTCCCCCCCAGGCGCAGCGCCATGTCAACGATTTGTACGAAGATCTGCGAGATGGGCACAACCTCATCTCACTCCTGGAGGTTCTGTCCGGGGAGACCCTGGTAAGTCCTTTATGTGCCGACACCATCCAGATGGAATCTTTAGCTCTGCTGGATTATCTGGTCTTTAACCTCTTCCACACCTACTAATGTCTCACCGTGGCCCTGCTGTGTCTCTCCCATCATGCATCTCTCCTCCCCTGTATTAGATTGGGATGTTTACATGGGTCTCAGACCTTCCGGTTATTTAAAGGGATCTCATCGCCCCAGGAAAGACATTGCTGGGAAATGATGCCACCGAACTCATTTATTATACTTTATTAGTATTATGCAGCACTAAATATGCTCAATGTTACCCTAGATCCCAGCGTTCCTCACTGACTGTGCATTGTGGGTGGGGAGCGGTACGGTCCCATTGGACGATATGACAGAAGTGGCCATTTTAGTGCTGTATGTCGCCAATAAATAAGAATTGCTGATTTTACTGTAATTGGGTTCTAGGTGATCATTAATGACACGCATGGGGTTTCTAGCAATGCTTCTTTTTTCATATGGTGATATCCCTTTAAAACGACCTCACCATTAAATTGTATCGCTCCTTGTTTAGTTCTAATGACTGTCCACATCTCCCAGCATTCATAGCTGGCAGGTGTCAGTCCATTTAATACAGTGTAGATTATAAAAGGAAGAGATCTATTGTGATATGTTATTCCTCCTCCTATTATCCCTCCAGTTCTTATTTTGACTACAACTACCAGCATGCAGTGCTGCTGGGTGAGTTAAGGTTTATCAGAGCAGGAGAACGTGGTTACGTTTCCATCCCAGCCCTGTACTATATATTCAGTGGTCCCAGTGCTGTGTCCGGTACCAACTCCCAGTCTCAGATTCCTTGAATTCCTTAACTAGCAGTGGCCACGTTATGAATCCTTACTAGTAGGGCAATGTATGAATTCCTTACTACATTGCCACATTATGAATTCTTACTAGCAGGGCCATGCCATGAATTTCTTACT
>JAACNH010000037.1:261558-347386 GCA_019447015.1 Hymenochirus boettgeri | reverse complement strand
GTGGTCCCAGTGCTGTGTCCGGTACCAACTCCCAGTCTCAGATTCCTGGTAAGAAATTCATGGCATGGCCCTGCTAGTAAGGAATTCATAATGTGGCAATGCTAGTAAGGAATTCATAACATTGCCCTACTAGTAAGGAATTCATAACGTGGCCCTGCTAGTAAGGAATTCATAACATGGCCCTACTAGTAAGGAATTCATAACGTGGCCCTGCTAGTAAGGAATTCATAACATGGCCCTACTAGTAAGGAATTCATAATGTGGCCCTGCTAGTAAGGAATTCATAACATGGCCCTACTAGTAAGGAATTCATAACGTGGCCCTGCTAGTAAGGAATTCATAACGTGGCCCTGCTAGTAAGGAATTCATAACATGGCCCTACTAGTAAGGAATTCATAACGTGGCCCTGCTAGTAAGGAATTCATAACGTGGCAATGCTAGTAAGGAATTCATAACATGGCCCTACTAGTAAGGAATTCATAATGTGGCAATGCTCGTAAGGAATTCATAACATGGCCCTACTAGTAAGGAATTCATGGCGTGTCCCTGCTAGTAAGGAATTGTGCAGTGAATCAGTGATGATATTGGTGTAATTAGTGGGTCACTGTGGTGTAGTAGAGGACTGTAGATTAGTGCAGTGAATGTATCTGGTGGTAGGATTAGTGTGTGTAACTGTGTGTGTAGTAGATGGATGTAGAATTAGGGCATGCGTGAATTAGTGATATGGTGTAGATTAGTGTGGTCATGTTGTGTAGTAGGACTGTAGATTAGTGCAGGAATGTATATGGTGAGATTAGTGGGGTCCTGTTGGGTAGTACGGACTGTAGATTAGTGCAGTGAATCGTATATGGTGTAGATTAGTGTGGCCAATGTTGTGTAGTACGGACTGTAGATTAGTTGCAGTGAATGTATATAGTGTAGATTAGTGTGCGTCACTGTTGGTGTAGTTACGACTGTAGATTAGTGGCATGAATGTATATGGGTGTAGATAGTGGGTCACTGTGTGTAGTACGGACTGTAGATTAGTGCAGTGAAGTATATGGTGTAGATTAGTGTGGCACTGTTGTGTTAGTACGGACTGTAGATTAGTGCAGTGAAGTATCTATGGTGTAGATTAGTGTGGCCACTGTGTGTAGTACGGACGTAGATTAGTGCAGTGAATGATAGGGTATATGTGTTGTAGATTGATGATATGGGTATCAGTAGTCGCACTGGGTGGTCTCTGCTGGGGTTCTCTATAGGAATTAAAGAGCTGGTAACATTATCAGGGTATCGTCCTATCCTTATCCTGGTTCATCCCCTGTTCTAACCCCCCCCCCCCCCATCCTGTCTGCTCACACACAAGGGATCTTTATATTCCCAGGTTTCATGGGAGCCGTGTGACTGTAGTTTGTTTAGGGTACACAGAGCGATGGCAGGGAGGGGTCAGGCGCGGCCCAGAGGTTAATAACTGGTTGGCAGTGTGGGTATTAATACGGCATTATCATGGGTATTTCCAGGGGTACACAGGTTGGCACTGCCAGGAATGAGTGTTCAGATAATAGGGAGAAGGACATGGCTGCCACCTATGGGACTCCACTGGCCAATAGGAGGCGGGGTTTCAGTGACTGTACCTTTTATAGGGTGGGTTTGGTACTGACCTGGTACATGGGTGACAGAGTTCATGGGCGAGGGTCTGAATGCCGAAGTATGAAGTGGTGGAATGTGGTTTTTATGGCTTTATTGCCACTAATGGCTCCCGTATCAGTGGTTTTCCCAGGGATTTGAGTCACCTTGTTATGCAATGGAATACAACCGGGAATCCATGTGGCAGCTCCACTTGTGTCCTTGGTCTTATCTGATTTCTCCATTAACTGGATGTTTCTCTTCTCTCTTCCTCTCCCTCCATCCCTGGTCTCTGTCTCTGTGTCCTACTGAACTCTCCTCACATCTACAGCACTGGAAGGCGGAGGTATGTTCCCGGCTGCCTCATTCCGCTTCTCCCTATCCTCCTGACTTTACTGTCAGTGGGCAGCTCCTTCCATACATTCCCCGCATGGCACCCCCCTATCGCATGGACCGATCCATGTTGAGTTTCTATCCAGTAAATGGAAACAGCCTATTGTATGTGATATCATGTACAGGCCCTGAGGGGGGGCCTCATACATGGACTCTACTGGGCTACACGATTTCCTTAAGGGTAACAGGACTCAATGGGCTTGTAGGTTAATCAGCTGAGTGGGACGTTATTCCCACTGGACCTCTAGGTGGCTCCATTGCTATTGGTATGGATGTGTGTGGATAGATTGCCAGTTCCTGGGATTGTTAATTTACAACCTCAATGCGTTAACCCTGTATGTACAGCAATATTGTTATATAGGGATCGTGCCTGCCATACTGCCGCCTTCACTAACCCCACCATGTGTTATATTGGTGGTCACTGTCTTGGTCCTTAGAAATGGCTTTCCCCAACCACCTCACTAATGAAATCTCAGTGTTCAAATATAAGTTCCTGCATGTGGCTTTTAGGGGATTGGGAGTTGTAGTTAATGAGGAGCTGAAGGGATGCTGATGTGACTGTTAAAAGGTTATCCACCCAGTATACATTTTATTTAAACTTTCTTTATGTGAGATGCCATACTGAATGCCTCTTTGCACTCTCTAATGCAGTGGGGCAGTCTTTCCTCCTTGTTCGGTATAAGTCTGCCATGCTGGGCCACACAACACAGCCTTGGATTCTTGTCCCTTTAATGACCAAACACATTCTTCTTTATTATTACTGGGATTTATATAAGCGCAACATCTTCATAGCGCTGTACAAATTCCATGTATTACATTCACATCAGGCCCTGCCTCGAAGAGCTTACATTCTAGTACTATATGACAACATACAACCTATCAGTATGTCTTTATGATTGTGGGGAAACCGAGTGCCCGGAGGAAACCCACGCAAGCACGGGGAGAACATAACAAACTCCTACAGATGTGTCCAAGGGTGGAATCGAACTCAGGACTCGCGCTGCAAGGGATCAGTGCTAACACAGAACACACACACACATTGCTGCCCCCTGGCAGGTGACACGGACGATTAGTTCTCATTGGTTATTTATTGCCTTGTGGGTTCTAACAGGAGCTGAACATTGAGAGTTTCACCTTCTGTAACTGCGATCAGTTTACTGGTGGTTAACCAAACATGTACTTGGCACAGCATCACCAGCTCACACACGCCTGTCACACACCCTCAAACTACAGCTCCAGAATGCTTAGCATTGAGCTCTGTGCTCTAGTGCAGAAATGTCAGACGTAACAAACTACAGCTCCCACGAATGCTTAGCATTGAGTCTGTGCTCTAGTGCAGAAAGTCAGACGTAACAAACTACAGCTCCCAGAATGCTTGCATTGAGTTGTGCTCTAGTGCAGATAAGTCAGACGTAACAAAACTACAGCTCCCAGAATGCTTAGCATTGAGTCTGTGCTCTAGTGCAGAAATGTCAGACTAACAAACTACAGCTCCCAGAATGCTTAGCATGAGTCTGTGCTCTAGCAGAAAAGTCAGACGTAACAACTACCAGCTCCCAGAAGCTTAGCATTGAGTCTGTGCTCTAGTGCAGAAATGTCAGACGTAACAAACTACAGCTCCAGAAGGCTTAGCATTGAGTCTGTGCTCTAGTGCAGAAATGTCAGACTTAACAAACTACAGCTCCCAGAATGCTTAGCATGAGTCTGTGCTCTAGTGCAGAAATGTCAGACGTAACAAACTACAGCTCCCAGAATGCTAGCATTGAGTCTGTGCTCTAGTGCAGAAATGTCAGACTTAACAAACTACAGCTCCCAGAAGCTTAGCATTGAGTCTGTGCTCTAGTGCAGAGATGTGACAATGATAATTGTGCGTTTCCATCACTGTGTAATGTGCGATGTCCATATGCCAGTTAGTGATAAGAGTGTTTATTTCTGTTTGATGGGGTTCTGGGTACCCAGAATCCTTGTAGGTGTTTTAAAACATATTGTAGGGAATGTAGAATGTCTTGGGTGCCAGGCCACACCCCCCCATATGTGTAAAGTACATGTGTGTGTACCATATGTTAAAACCATTCATAAAATTAAAGGCACGTATTTGCTTGTCAAACACCTTACAACCTGATGTCCAATTTCCATACATATCTTACCAGTTTACAGACTGTGTGAAGTTTTTTTTTTACAATCAAGTCGTGTGTGTGTCTTCGTTCGATAGTTGTCCCACAGGATAGTAACTTTCAACTGATTTCCAGACTAGGTTGTATGTGATTGTACAATCAGATTGATTGAATGTGGCCATTTCCTGCAGCCACAGCACTATGTCTGTTGTTAACCCTTCAACTGCTGCAGTGTAGATAAAACCCACATTCGCTGCCATTGAAACACGATCCCCGGGGGTCTCACTGTGTTTTTTCTTTCCCCCCCCCAGGCCGCAGCGCCATGTCAACGATTTGTACGAAGATCTGCGAGATGGGCACAACCTCATCTCACTCCGGAGGTTCTGTCCGCGGGAGACCTGGTAAGTCCTTTATGTGCCGACACCATCCAGATGGAATCTTTAGCTCTGCTGGATTATCTGGTCTTTAACCCTCTTCACACACCTATAATGTCTCACCGGGCCCTGCTGGTCTCTCCCATCATGCATCTCTCCTCCCCTGTATTAGATTGGGAGTGTTTACATGGGTCTCCGACCTTCCGGTTATTTAAAGGGATCTCATCGCCCCAGGAAAGACATTGCTGGGAAATGATCCACCGAACTCATTTATTATACTTTATTAGTATTATGCAGCACTAAATATGCTCAATGTTACCCTAGATCCCACCGGTTCCTCAACTGCTGTGCATTGTGGGTGGGGGAGGCGGTACGGTCCCATTGGACGATATGACAGAATGGCCATTTAGTGCTGTATGTCGCCAATAAATAAGAATTGCTGATTTTACTGTAATTGGGTTCTAGATGATCATTAATGACACGCATGGGGTTTCTAGCAATGCTTCTTTTTCATATGGTGATATCCCTTTAAAAACGACCTCACCATTAAATGTATCGCTCCTGTTTAGTTCTAAGACTGTCCACATCTCCAGCCATCAGCTGGCAGGTGTCAGTCATTTAATACAGTGTAGATTAATAAAAGGAAGAGATCTATTGTGATATGTTATTCCTCCTCCTATTATCCCTCCAGTTCTTATTTGACTACAACTACCAGCATGCAGTGCTGCTGGGTGAGTTAAGGTTATCAGAGCAGGAGAACGTGGTTAGTTTCCATCCAGCCCTGACTATATATTCAGTGGTCCCAGTGCTGTGTCCGGTACCAACTCCCAGTCTCAGATTCCTGTAAGAAATTCATGGCATGCTCCTGCTAGTAAGAATTCATAATGTGGCAATGCTAGTAAGGAATTCAAACATTGCCCTACTAGTAAGGAATCATAACATGGCCCTACTAGTAAGGAATTCATAAAGGGGCCCTGCTAGTAAGGAATTCATACATGGCCCTATAGTAAGGATTCATAATGGGCCCTGCTAGTAAGGAATTCATAACTGGCCCTACTAGTAAGGAATTCATAACGCGGCCCTGCTAGTAAGGAATTCATAACGTGGCCCCTGCTAGTAAGGAATTCATAACATGGCCCTACTAGAAGGAATTCATAACGTGGCCTGCTAGTAAGGAGTATATAACATGGCCTACAGTAAGAATTCATAACGTGGCCCTGCTAGTAAGGAATTCATACGTGGCAATGCTAGTAAGGAATTCATAACAGGCCCACTAGTAAGGAATTATAATGTGCAATGCTCGTAAGGAATTCATAAAACATGGCCCTAACTATATTGGTTAGGAATCATAGGCAGTGCTCCCGCTAGTAAGGAATTCATGGCGTTCGCCCTGCTAGTAAGGAATTCATAACGATGCCGCCCTGCCTAGTAAGAATTCATAACATGTGGCCCTACTAGCAAGTTAATTCATAACGTGGACTCGCTAGTAAGGAATATAAACGTGACCCTACTAGTAGGAATCATAGCGTGGCCCTGCTAATAAGGAATTCATAGCATGGCCTCCCCTGCTTGTAAGATAATTCATGGCGTGGCCCTGCTGCTAGTAGAGATTCGTGGCGTGGTCCTGCTAGTAAGAGAATTCATGGCGTGGCCCTGCTGGTAGGGTCAGAAGGAATTCATCAGGCTGTCACCCTGCTAGAAGGAATTCATAGTGTCAGGCCCCCTGCTAGAAAGGAATTCATAGCGTGGCCCGCTAGGAAGGAATTCATAGCGTGGCCCTGCTAGGAAGGAATTCAAGCGTGCCTGCTAGGAAGGAATTCATGGTTGGCCCTGCTAGGAAGGAATCCTAGCGGGACCTGCATAGGAAGAAATTCATAGTGTGGCCCTGCTAGGAAGGAATACATAGCGTGGCCCTGCTAGGAAGGAATCATAGCGGTGGCCCTTCTAGTAAGGAATTCATGGCGTGGCCCTTCTAGTAAGAGGAATTATGGCGTGATAGGCCCTTCTAGTAAGGAATTCATGGGTCGTGGCCCTGCTAGTAAGGAATTTATGGCTGACCTGCTATAGGAATCATAGCGTGGCATTTAGTAAGGAATCTCGGTGGCCTGTAGTAAGGATTCATAGTGCGTGCTAGCTAGAGGAATTCATGGTGTGGCCTGTAGTAAGGAATTCATGGTGTGGCCTGCATGTAAGGATCATGTGTGGTTCTGCAAGGAAGGAATTCATGGCGCTTAGCCCTGAAGGAGGATCATGGCGTAGCCCTGCTAGTAAGGAAATTCATAGCGTGGCCCTGCTGGTAAGGAATTCATGAGCGTGGCCTGCTAGTAAGGAATTCATAGCGATCAGGCCCTGCTAGTAAGGATTCATGCGAAGCCCTGCTAGTAAGGAAATCATAGCGTGGCCCTGCTAGTATAGGAATATCATGGCGTTAGCCCTGCTAGTAAGGAATTCATGGTGTGGCCCTGCTAGTTAGGAATCATAGCGTGGCCCTGCTAGTAAGGAATTCATGGCGTGGCGCCCTGCTAGTAAGAGAATTCATGGTGTGTGGCCCTGCTAGTAAGACATTCATGGCGTGCCCTGCTAGTAAGGAATTCATGGGCCGTGGCCCCGCTAGTAAGGAATTCATGGCGTGGCCTTTTAGATAATGAAAGTATTGTGTCGGTTTGATTTGCCATTCCGAGAGGGTCGATCTAACGTTAATCGATTGTAACGTCACGCCAGGGTGTATGGGCAGCAATAATCTGGCAAACACATAAGCGACCAGGAATTTGCTTCCTTCCCACCCATGTGAAGCACTTACCTCTCAATTACCATCTCACTGTCTGTTTAACCTATTAACAACTCTGCTCGGATAAAACTGTGTCCCCTCTTCTTTCTTTCTTTCTTTATGTTATTTTTTCCTGTTTGCTGGACTCTCGCCCTGACCTTGCCCTCTGCCCTTTGCCCTCCCCGTCTTGCACTGCTCTTGCTGGGTAGCCGAGGGAACGGGACGTTATCAGGAACTTGCGGTTGGTGAGTGACAGAGGGTCCTGTGTTTAGAAACATAGCATGTGCTTGTCATTGCATGTGCTCTGTCATGGGTGTGGTGGAATGGTTATGACATCACTTTCTGTAATGGTGCCGTTGTACTCACAATTTAGTTCTAGTTATTACGTCATTTCGGTTAAAAACCTTCATATGAGGTCACTTCCTGTCGTGCGCAATGCCAGCAGCCCCGGAATCTGCAACAAAGTTGCCACTCATACACAATGTTTCCTTTCCACGCGAGCAGCATAGAGAGATGTAGAGATAATATATAATATAGTAATTGAAACTGTATGGACGGTCGCCGACTGACATGGCCCCCCACAATGACCCCCATCTCTATGTGCCCGTATACAGATAAGGTCAAGGGCCCTCTTTAAAGTAGGTAACCACTGTACCAATCTGTAAGATTCTGTCTGTCATCGTTCCAGATGTGGCTACAGAACAGTCGATATATAAAGTGTAGGGAGACGTTCATGTCTGACGTTCCGTTCGGCTGCGACCAACTTTCTATACCGGGGAACCGACCCCGCGAAACTTTTCAGCAGTTCCGGAGTCCGATGCTTGTTTCTGCGGTTCTCACTTTTTACTAGAAAGTGCGATTCCGTTGAAGGTGTCTCTTCCCAGTTATGGTTAAACTATATTAGCGTGGCCGGTACATTCGACCGATAATAAACACGGTGCAGAGGAGTTTGGGGAAAACTGTGTCGATAAAGCTGTTCTTTCCTCTCTGTTACGGGACTAGATCAGAGAATGGGGATTAGCTAGACATACACAGGCATGTTCTTTGATCAAGTGCAACGCTCGGAATCAGACCAAACTGCACACCTGGGCACGAGGTGCTGCCCTGAGCATTTTGCTCATATTGCCTCATTAGAGGACACCCCTGCCTGGGCCTTCCGATTATGGTTGGGAGGTTTTCAAACTTCCCCTAACGATAAACCATTCGATATTTTTGAGCAATCCGAAGAGCAGATATTTTGAACCATTATCGAAATTAGCAAATCGCTCAAAATATTGAGGCCCTGTCTGGGGGCTTCAGTGGAATTTATTATTGGTGTTTTTTCTCTATTTACAGTATAAACTCTCAGGGAACTCGGCCCATTAAGAAATCCTGAGCCAATGTTACGCAAAGATGACGCCCCTGTTCTTTTTACATCCGAGGATAAGCAAAGTGGCAGCTCCACGGCTTTAAAACATTGATAGTCCACCGTGGGATTTGTCCCCAGTTGGCTCGTCCGTGTGCTAAAATTCTATTCTGCAATAGGGCCCAATATAATGAGCTCATACTGTAACAGCCAATCACAGAGCTTGCCTAAACCTATGCTAACAGTGCCATGCTAACAATGTTTTGTGCTGAAGTGAATTGACAGTAAGTGGTTGGGGAGGTGCATGCTGGGCCCTAATCCCCAGTTTATGAAGGACCCTAGTTTCTTTGTTCATCAATAGAGCAGATTCGGAGCTTGATGAGCTAGAAAATTATTTAGTAATATTATTATTATATTTAACACTTGACTAATTGAGTCACGTAATGTTAAATCGCTACTACTTACCTAAACCTGATTCAAACCGATGACATAGCTAAACACTGATTATACCGATGACATAGCTAAACACTGATTATAAACTGATGACCTAGCTAAACACTGATTATAACCGATGACATAGCTAAAACTGATTATAACGATATGACATACAGCTAAACAGATTAGATATTATGAAACTAATGACGAGCACTAAACACTGATATATAACTGATGGAACATCAGCTAAACACTGATTAAACTGATGACCTGCCTAAACACTGATTATAACCAGTGACCTAGGCTAAACACTGATTATAACTGATAAACAGAGTAATCAATAATGATTTATAACTGATGACATAGCCTAAACACTGAAATATAATACTGATGACATCTAGCTAAACGGAATTTTTTTGATGATATCTAAAACAACTGAATGACATGACTAAGCATAAACAGCGGATCATCTAACCATATGAATTACCAAGCTACAACACTGATTATAACTGATGAATAAAGCCATAAACACTGATCTAATACTGATGACAATAGCTAAAACCTGATTATAACTGATGACATAGCTAAACACTGATTATAACCTATGACATACAGGAGCTAAACACTGATTATAACTGCATAGCAATAGCCTAAAGCCCTACTAGTAAGGAATTCATGGCGTGTCCCTGCTAGTAAGGAATTCATGGCGTGGCCCTGCTAGTAAGGAATTCATAACGTGGCCCTGCTAGTAAGGAATTCATAACGTGGCCCTACCAGCAAGTAATTCATAACGTGGACCTGCTAGTAAGGAATTCATAACGTGACCCTACTAGTAAGGAATTCATAGCGTGGCCCTGCTAATAAGGAATTCATAGCATGGCCCTGCCCTGCTTGTAAGTAATTCATGGCGTGGCCCTGCTAGTAAGGAATTCGTGGCGTGGTCCTGCTAGTAAGGAATTCATGGCGTGGCCCTGCTAGGAAGGAATTCATAGCGTGCCCTGCTAGGAAGGAATTCATAGGTGTCACCCTGCTAGTAAGGAATTCATAGCGTGGCCCTGCTAGAAAGGAATTCATAGCGTGGCCCTGCTAGGAAGGAATTCATAGCGTGGCCCTGCTAGGAAGGAATTCATAGCGTGGGCCTGCTAGGAAGGAATTCATGGTGTGGCCCTGCTAGGAAGGAATCCATAGCGGGGACCTGCTAGGAAGAAATTCATAGTGTGGCCCTGCTAGGAAGGAATTCATAGCGTGGCCCTGCTAGGAAGGAATTCATAGCGTGGCCCTTCTAGTAAGGAATTCATGGCGTGGCCCTTCTAGTAAGGAATTCATGGCGTGGCCCTGCTAGTAAGGAATTTATGGCGTGACCCTGCTAGTAAGGAATTCATAGCGTGGCCCTTCTAGTAAGGAATTCATGGTGTGGCCCTGCTAGTAAGGAATTCATGGTGTGGCCCTGCTAGTAAGGAAGTCATGGTGTGGCCCTGCTAGTAAGGAATTCATGGTGTGGTTCTGCAAGGAAGGAATTCATGGCGTAGCCCTGCAAGGAAGGAATTCATGGCGTAGCCCGGCTAGTAAGGAATTCATGGCGTGGCCCTGCTAGTAAGGAATTCATAGCGTGGCCCTGCTAGTAAGGAATTCATGGCGTGGCCCTGCTAGTAAGGAATTCATGGCGTGGCCCTGCTAGTTAGGAATTCATAGCGTGGCCCTGCTAGTAAGGAATTCATGGCGTGGCCCTGCTAGTAAGGAATTCATGGCGTGGCCCTGCTAGTAAGGAATTCATGGCGTAGCCCTGCTAGTAAGGAATTCATGGCGTGGCCTTTTAGATAATGAAAAGTCATTGTGTCGGGTTTGATTTGCCATTCACGAGGGGTCGATCTAACGTTAATTCGATGTAACGTCACGCCAGGGTGTATGGGCAGCAATAATCTGGCAAACACAAAGCGACAGGAATTTGCTTCCTTCCCACCCATGTGAAGCCACTTACCTCTCACCATCATCACTGTCTGTTTAACCTATTAACAACTCTGCTCGGATAAAACTGTGTCCCCTCTTTCTTTCTTTCTTTTATTTATTTTTTCCTGTTTGCTGGACTCTGCCCTGACCTTTGCCCTCTGCCCTTTGCCCTCCCCGTCTTGCACTGCTCTTGCTGGGTAGCCGAGGGAACGGGACGTTATCAGGAACTTGCGGTTGGTGAGTGACAGAGGGTCCTGTGTTTGAAACTAGCATGTGCTTGTCATTGCATGTGCTCTGTCATGGGTGGTGGAATGGTATGACATCACTTTCTGTAATGGTGCCGTGTACTCACAATTTAGGTTCTAGTTATTACGTCATTTCCTGTTAAAAACCTTCATATGAGGTCACTTCCTGCTCAGTGCGCAATGCCAGCAGCCCTGTAATCTGCAACAAAGTTGCCACTCATCACACAATGTTTCCTTATCCACGCGAGCAGCATAGAGAGATGTAGAGATAATATATAATATAGTAATTGAAACTGTATGGACGGTCGGACACTGACATGGCCCCCCACAATGACCCCCATCTCTATGTGCCCGATATCAGATAAGGGTCAAGGGCCATCTTTAAAGTAGGCTACACACTGTACCAATCTGTAAGATTCTGTCTGTCATCGTTCCAAGATGTGGCTACAGACAGTCGATATATAAAGTGTAGGGAGATCGTTCATGTCTGACATGTTCCGTTCGGCTGCGACCAACTTTCTATACCGGGGACCGACCCCCGAAAACTTTCAGCAGTTCCGAGTCCGATGCTTGTTTCTGCGGTTCTCACTTTTACTAGAAAGTGGCGATTCCGTTGAAGGTGTCTCCTTCCCAGTTAATGGTAAAACTATTATTAGCGTGGCCGGTACAATTCGTACCGATAATAAACACGGCTGCAGAGGAGTTTGGGTAAAACTGTGTCCGATAAACGCTGTCTTTTCCTCTCTGTTACGGGACTAGATCAGAGAATGGGGATTAAGCTAGACATACACCGGCAGATGTTCTTTTGATCAAGTGCAACGCTCGGAAATCAGACCAAACTGCACCTGGGGCCAGGGTGCTGCCCTGAGCATTTTGCTCATATTGCCTCATTAGAGAGACACCCCTGCCTGGGGCTTCCGAATTATGGTTGGGAGGTTTTCAAACTTCCCTCTAACGATAAACCATTCGATATTTTTGAGCAATCGGAAAGACAGATATTTTGAACCATTTAATCGAATTTAGCAAATCGCTCACAATATTGAGGCCCTGTCTGGGGGGCTTCAGTGGAATTTATTATTGGTGTTTTTTTTCTCTATTTACAGTGTTAAACTTCTCAGGGAACTCGGCCCATTAAGAAATCCTGAGCCAATGTTACGCAAAGTGACGCCCTGTTTCTTTTTACATCCGAGGATAAGCAAAGTGGCAGCTCCTACGGCTTTAAAACATTGATAGTCCACGTGGGATTTGTTCCCAGTTGGCTCGTCCGTGTGCTATAATTCTATTCCGCAATAGGGCCCAATATTAATGAGCTCAGGAATGACATCATACTGTAACCAGCCAATCAGAGCTTTGCCCTAAAACCTATGCTAACAAGTGCCATGCTAACAAGTGTTTTGTGCTGAAGTGAATTGACAGTAAGTGGTTGGGGGAGGTGCATGCTGGGCCCTACAATCCCCAGTTATGAAGGACCCCTAGTTCTTTGTTCATCAATAGAGCAGATTCAGGACTTAGATGAAGCGAAAATTATAGTAATTATTATTTATTATATTTAACATGCACTAATTGGAGTCACGTAATGTTAAATCGCTAACTACTTACCTAAACACTGATTATAACCGATGACATACCTAAACACTGATTATAACTGATGACCTAGCTAAACACTGATTATAACTGATGAAACGAGATACACACTGATTATAACACGAGACATAGCTAAACACTGATTATAACCGATGACATAGCTAAACACTGATTATAACTGATGACTCTAGCTAAAACCTGATTAAACTGATGACATAGCTAAACATGCTTAAACTGATACTAGCTAAACACTGATTATAACATGACCTAGCTAAACACTGATTATAACTGTAACATAGCTAAACACTGATATAACTGAGACTAGCTAAACACTGATTATAACTGATGACCTAGCTAAACACTGATTATAACTGATGACCTAGTAAAAACTGATTATAAACAATGAATAGCTTAAACACTGATTATAACTGATGACCTAGCTAAAACACTGATTATAATACGATGACCAGTAGCTAAACACTGATTATACCAATGACATAGCTAAACACTGATTATAACAATGACATAGCTAAACACGATATAACTGATGATAGCAACATGTATAACCGATGACATAGCTAAACAATGATTATAACTGATGACCTAGCTAAAACACTGATTATAACTGATGACTAGCTAAACACTGATTATAACTGATGACATAGCTAAACACTGATATAAATGATGACCCTAGCTAAACCATCTGCTTATAACTGATGCATACTAACATGATAATAACATGCATAGCTAAACACGATGATACGTGACATTAGCTAAACACTGATTATAACTGATGACGTAGCTAAACACTGATTATAACTGATAACATAGAGTAAACACTGATTATAACTGATGACCTAGCTAAACACTGATTTATAACTGATGACATAGCTAAACACTGATATAAACTGATGACATAGCTAACACTGATTATAACTGATGACACAGCTAAACACTGATTATAACCATGACATAGCTAAACACTGATTAAATGAACAAGCTAATCCGATTATAATGATGACATAGCTAAACACTGATGTATATAATAACTGATGACCTAGCTAACACTGATTAAACCAATGACTAGCTAAACACTGATTATAACTGATGACCAAGCTAAACACTGATTATAAACTGAGACATAGCTAAACACTGATTATAACCAATGACATAGCTAAACACTGATTATAACCATGACATAGCTAAACACTGATTATAACTGATGACATAGCTAAACACTGATTATAACCGATGACATAGCTAAACATGATTATAACTGATGCCTAGCTAAACACTGATTATAACTGATGACATAGCTAAACACTGATTATACTGATGACATAGCTAAACACTGATTATAACTGAGACTAGCTAAAACCTGATTATAACTGATGACATAGCTAAACACTGATTATAACGATGACAAGCTAAACACTGATTATAAACGATGACATAGCTAAACACTGATTATAACTGATGACTAGCTAAAACACTGATTATAACTGATAACATAGCTAAACAGATTATAACTGATGACCTAGCTAAACACTGATTATATGAAAGCTATAACACTGATTATAACTGAGACATAGAAACACTGATTATAACTGTGACTAGCTAACACTGATTATAACCAATGACATAGCTAAACACTGATTATAACTGATAACAAAGCTAACACTGATTAAACTGATGACATAGCTAAAACACTGATTATAACTGATGACTAGCTAACACTGATTAAACTGATGACCTAGCTAAACACTGATTATAACAATGACATAGCTAAAACACTGATTATAACTGATGACATAGCTAAACACTGATATAACTGATGACATAGCCAAACCTGATTATAACCAATGACATAGCTAAACACTGATTAAACAATGACATAGCTAAACACTGATATAACTGCATGACATAGCTAAACACTGATATAACGATGACAAGCTAAACACTGATTATAAACTGATGACCTAGCTAAACACTGAATTATAAACTGATGACATAGCTAAACAATGATTATAACTGATGACATAGCTAAACACTGATTTAACTGATGACCTAGCTAAACTGATTATAACTGATGACTAGTAAACATGATATACCGATGACATAGCTAAACACTGATTAAAAACCGATGACATAGCTAAACAATGATTATAATGATGACGTAGCTAACACTGATTATAAAGATAACATAGCTAAAACACTGATATAATGATGACCTAGCTAAAACACGATTATAACTGATGACATAGCTAAACATGATTATAACTGATGACATAGCAAACAATTTATAACTGATGACCTAGCTAAACATGATTATAACTGATGACATAGCTAAACACTGATATAACTGATGACCAGCAACACTGATTAACTGAGGAAATAGCTAAACACTGATTAAAACTGATGACATGGCTAAACACTGATTATAAATGAACATAGCTAAACACTGATATAAATGATGACACAGCTAAACTGATTAAACTGAGACCTAGTAAACGATGATATAAATGATGACCTAGCTAAACGCTGATTATAACGGTGACCTAGCTAAACGCTGATATAACTGTGACCAGCACGCTGATTATAATGATGACCTAGCTAAACGCTGATTATAACTGATGACCTAGCTAAACATTATTATAACTGATGACTAGCTAAACACTGATTATAACTGATGACCTAGCTAAACACTGATATAACTGAAGACCTAGCTGAACACTGATTATAACTGATGACCTAGATAAACGCTGATTATAACTGATGACCTAGCTAAACGCTGATTATAACTGATGACCTAGCTAAACACTGATTATACTGATGACCAGCTAAACACTGATATAAACTGATGACCTAGCTAAACACTGATTATAACTGATGACCTAGCTAAACAATGTTATAACTGATGACCTAGCTAAACACTGATTATAACTGATGACCTAGCTACACATGAATATAACTGATGACCTAGCTAAACAATGAATATAACTGATGACCTAGCTAAACACTGAATATAACTGATGACCTAGCAAACAATGATTAAATGATGACCTAGTAAACACTGATTATAACTGACGACCTAGCTAAACACTGATTATAACTGAGACCTAGCTAAACACTGATTATACTGATGACCTAGCTAACAACTGATTATAACTGATGACTAGCAAACACTGATTATATGATGACCTAGCTAAACACTGATTATAACTGATGACCTAGCTAAATACTGATTATAACTGATGACATAATGGGATCGGTCGGGTTCGTTTGTGCTGTTTTCACAGCATGTGTGCCGACAGATACCAATGTGATCAGACACCAATGTGACCAGATACCAATGTGATCAGACACCAATGTGACAGATACCAATGTGATAAGATACCAATGTGATCAGACACCAATGTGATCAGACACCAATGTGACAGATACCAATGTGATGCACCGATGATGATCAGAAACAATGTGATCAGACACCGATGTGATCAGATACCGATGTGATCAGACACCGATGTGATCAGATCACCAATGTGATCAGGATACAATGTGATCAGATACCAATGTGACAGATACCAATGTGATCAGACACCAATGTGATCAGACACCAATGTGATCAGATACCAATGTGACAGATACCAATGTGACAGATACCAATGTGACAGATACCCTGGGGGGATCCCCTGCACATGTCACTGTCCTCTCAGAGGGAAAGGAGGAGGCAGAAACCTTTCACACAGGAAGACACCTCCTAATTTTTAGTTTCCTGGACTTTGCACTGCAGGGGAACCATAAGGTTCATGTAAGGTAAGGATTTTATTAAACTACACAGTGGGGCCAATCGTGGGTTTAAATTTAGTTTGTGAGGTGGAATTCCCCTTTAATGATAAGTTGTATTCCTTTCTGGTAGAGGTATCTGCCTCCTCTCTCTGCTCAATGAGCTTTTTATAAGCTTGAGCGTGTGCAGAGGAGACAGCAGTTGTCACAGCCTTGATTGACTGCATGGAGGGAGGGGCCAGTTTACTTAGAATGGGGCCAATAGTAATGCAGGTAATAAAGTGCTGATTATATCAGTTGGAATTGGGGCAGGGAACTAGGGGATTCTGGGAGTTGTACCCAGCAGTATAGACCATGGTGACAGGCTAGTCGGACACAGGGAGATGGGCAGGGATTGCTCAATACACAAACTACTACACTGGTGTTTCATCTTAACAGGAAGCTGCTCCTGGCCTCTGCATGTAAGGCTAGTTTAACACTACAGGACATTGTACGGAAGAGTTGGCAGTATAATGGGAGGCTACTGTTCTCTCTCACACGCACCATATGGATTGGAGTTCAGTTGTATGTGCCCACACACCCCCTCCCCCAGGGGAAGACTGTACTCAGATCTGGGTCTCCAAATGAATCCCTTTCAGATGTGAATATGACATTGCATGGTAAATGGCGCCATCTGTTGGAGAGATTATGAACTGTCTGGTCACATAGATGTAGGTGCAGTTTCTAGTGCATCACCTGGAAGGGTACGGTGAAATAGTGATACTATATATGGATTGTGACCACAGGGGGCGCTAGATGCTGCAGACACTTTCTGACTTTGTGTGTTTTGTTGTGTGAAATGGTTTCCTGCTCAGTCCCATTAGGAAACAGATGTTACCGGGAGGATTTCCTCACCGTCCCTTTATGGTGGGCGTAGCTGGGCTGGCAATAGGGAATGTTCTGGTTTATTGCACCCTGGGGACGTTCCGGCGTCATTGGGGGTCCTGTTGGATCCCTTAGTTTGGCACGTGACCCTGTGCCTCGGGGGCATTATCACCACGTCTGTTTCATGCTCCGTACCGCGGTGACATCACAGTGTGAATGGGATCAGATTGGGAGCAGAGTATTCACATTTACACCCTCCCTGCCTGATCTGGAATCTACCGATACCCCGACCCCAATAGGGCCTGCTCTGTCCTTTAATTCTGGTTAACATGAGGCCCAGTGTCGGTGGTTGGCCTTCCTGCCCCTCTCTGACTGTGTTTTTTCATTGCAGCCCCGGGAGAAGGGCCGAATGCGCTTCCACAAGCTGCAGAACGTGCAGATCGCGTTGGACTTCCTGAAACTCCGACAGGTAAGGGGCAGATAGCGTCTTTCCCTATGGGGGATTGGTGCTATAGTTGGGCCCATGGCTGTTACCCAACACCACTCACCACCCTTGTTCTTATGGTGCAGGTCAAACTGGTTAACATCAGAAATGACGACATTGCGGATGGAAACCCAAAGCTCACGCTGGGTCTGATATGGACCATAATCCTTCACTTCCAGGTAAGATGGAGTCCCTGGGCATCACAATGGCCTATAGGGTTTAGAGCGGAACAGGGAATTGTGCAGGTTGTATCACTGGTCTCTGTCTGTAGAACTGAACACAGAGATTTCATTCTAGTAAAACCCTTAAATGAAACTAAAAGACCAAAATGTAACAAATGTAACACAAAATCTGTCCCCCCCCCCCCCCCCTTACAGGCTGGTTTAGCACATGGCGTGAACAGGCTGCAGCTGGCATCTAACCGCAGGGTGTGGCCCAGTGTGACTCACTCACCAGCCGCTTCCCCCTCCTGGTTTTACTGCTGTTTTTCTAAGAAAAGGATCTTTTATTCACTGCCCTGTTTGTGGGCAGGGGGGGGCGATGCCCGGCTGGTTGACAGTCGTTGCAAGAATGATTTTAACCAGGGGGCAGAGAAAATGGGGTTTATGCCCCTGGGTAGAACATTCCATTAGGATAGAAATATGAGTGTGTTAAACATTGGACTGGGGAATGGGTGGGAATGAGAAGAGTCGTCTGGGACAGAACGTTCCGTACACTTGACTGAATGGGGAACAGTGTGCGCTGGTAAAGCTCTGAACACGTTAGGTAATTGTCTTCTGAAGGGTGTGTGGCTCCTCCCTGTACCCTGTATAAAACAGAACTGTCTGCCTGGCTAATACTGAGCAGCTTGTCTGTAAAAGGCCGTTAAGCCCCCCACACACTTCATCGATGTTCCGATCAATTTGTCGGATTTGACCGGAATATTGAAGTCGTTTCCCATGTTTTCGATAGAATGATCAGCAATATCTCGCAGATTGTGAAAATGTTCTGTCCCCCCATCTTCTGGAACCGTTCTGGCAAAGTTTTCCAGCTGAAATCTGGGGAAGTTCGGTGGCGCAAGGTGTGGAATTTGGATTGGTTCTTCCCATCGGATTTTCAATTGTATGGCAGATCGGAAATCCGATTGGAAAACCATCATCGCGTATATGGCTGGCTTTAAAGGTGCATACACATGTGCGATGTATCCGCCTGCCAGATTGGGCAACCAGCCCCCACCAACAAAGTGCCCATACATGGAACGACTATCGTCCGAAACGGCTGTGCAGACCCGTGTATCAATCTTTATCTTACGTGTACATTGGTGGAAACCACATGAAGCCTTGGATGGATACAGATCTTATCAGGGCCGGATTTCTTACTAGGCCACCTAGGCCACGAGCATAAAAATAGTGGGGCCTCCGTTTTACTTAATGGCCGTGGAGGGCGTAACAAGTTAGCTGGCTGGATCCCCTCACTGGGATTGGGACACGGCACTGGGATTGGGACACGGCAATAGGGACAGGACACGGCAAGTTGTCCACTGATTACAAAGTGTGCCGGATTTGTTAACCAGTAGGGGGGAGAGTTGGTTACATAGAACTGGTTACATAGAACCGGTTCCGTTTTGTTAGACATTGACGTGGTACATAATAAAACTGGGCCCAGTTTGTGTCTGTGGTTAAGTTTGTATTGTGGTTACGAGTCTGTGTTTACTGACCACTTCCCCAAAACAAACTCATCTCACTTTCTACACATGGTGGTCAGGGGCCACGTGGCACTGACTCACTTATATCACATATAGAATTACTGCTCAGTTACCGCCCACTAGAGGCGAGTAAAGGTACAACATGAAGCTAGACCCTTACTGGGCTACGGAATTAATAGATCCACTCATGGGGCCCCTGGAAGACAGAACTCGACTAGCCAACCACCATCCGTCCTGTCTCGGTAATAAAGGGCCCAGTGAACATTGCTGAGAATGCTGGGAAGTGTAGTAAGATTTTTTTTCTGTTTTGGTCGTTGGGTGTGCGGCTGTCTGCCTATTATTGTTGTGGTGCCTGGATGATTTCATAGACGGTAACGTAACCGGATGGTTTCATAGACGGTAATGTAACCGCGACTCTTTATTTCACTCGTCAGATTTCCGACATTCAGGTGAGTGGTCAGTCCGAGGACATGACTGCCAAGGAGAAGCTCCTCCTCTGGTCCCAGCGAATGGTGGAAGGTTACCAGGGACTGCGCTGCGACAACTTCACCGGCAGCTGGAGAGACGGGCGACTCTTTAACGCCATCATCCACCGACACAAGTAAGTAAATGTGATTTACTGTGTTATATTAGTGCGTGTTGTAGGTGTGTATTGGTGTGTGTAATTGAACTAGATTAGTACGTGTGTATGTAATCATACTTGACATGTAGTTAAAGAAGCACCTGACACCCCTGCAGTTCCTTATAAATCTCTCACCTTGAGGGTTCAGTAACGTCACATTGGGCTGCTAAGTGGCAGATGAAATTCAATGTTGATAAATGGAAGGTGATGTATTGGGGACATAAAAATCCTTGTGCTGCTTATACTATAAATGGCTCTGTGTTAAGTGAATCCCTGTTGGAAAGGGTCTTGGGCTTTTGGTGGATAACAAACTTAAAGGTAGCAAGCAGTGCCAGGCGGCAACAAGCCAGAGCCAGCATGGTATTGTCTTGTATAAAGAGAGGTATGGATTAGGGAGGGAAATGTAATTCTCCCTCTTTACAAAGCATTGGTAAGGCCTCATTTGGAATATGCAGTGCAATTTTGGATCCTGTGTACAAAAAAGGACATCTTTGAAATGGAAAGGGTTCAGAGAAGGGCAACTAAATTAATAAGGGGATTGGGGGAGCTTGAATATGAAGGAGACTGGAAAAGTTACAATTATGTACGCTGGAGAAAAGGCGTTGCGTGGGGATATGATTTACTGTGTATAAATACATAACGGGCAATACAATAAAACTATCTGGGGCATGTTCACCAATAGAACATGTCAAAGGACACGTGGACATTCTAAGACTTAAAAAAAGGTTTAGGGTTCAAGTTGGGAAGGGTGTTGTCACTGTGAGAACGGTAAAGCTATGAACTGTCTTCCAGTGGACGTGTTATGGCAGGTTCATTGGTCAGTTTATAAAAGCGGATGGATGAGTTTTACAAACAAGGAATGTTACAAGTTACTGGGATTGATACATAAAGTAGAGTTGGGAAAGGGTTTGTCCACTGTGAGAACGGTAAAGCTATGGAACTGTCTTCCAGTGGACGTTGTATGGCAGGTTCATTGGTCATTTTAATAAAAAGCTGGATGAGTTTCTAAACAACGAATGTACAAGTTACTGTATGGATGCATAAAGTAGAGTTGGGAAAGGGTTTGCACTGTGAGAACGTAAAGCTATGGAACTGTCTTCCATGGACGTTGTATGGCAGGTTCATTGGTCAGTTTAATAAAAAGGGATGAGTTTCTACAACACGAATGTTACAAGTTACTGGTATTGATACATAAAGTAGAGTGGGAAAGGGTTTTGTCACTGTGAGAAAGGTAAAGCTATGGAACGGTCTTCCAGTGGACGTTGTTATGGCAGGTTCATTGGTCAGTTAATAAAAAGCTGGATAAGTTTCTACAACAAGGAATGTTACAGTTACTGGTATTGATACATAAAGTAGAGTGGGAAAGGGTTTGTCACTGTGAGAACGGTAAAGCTATGGAACTGTCTTCCAGTGGACGTTGTTATGGCAGGTTCATTGGTCAGTTTTAATAAAAAGCTGGATGAGTTTCTACAAACAAGGAATGTTCAAGTTACTGGTATTGATACATAAAGTAGAGTTGGGAAAGGGTTTTCACTGTGAGAACGGTAAAGTATGGAAATGTCTTCCAGTGGACGTTGTTAGGTTCATTGGTCAGTTTAATAAAAGATGGATGAGTTTCTACAAACAAGGAATGTTACAAAGTTACTGGGATTGAACATAAAGTAGAGTTGGGAAAGGGTTTGTCACTGTGAGAACGGTAAAGCTATGGAACTGTCTTCCAGGGGACGTTGTTAGGCAGGTTCATTGGTCAGTTATATAAAAGCTGGATGAGTTTCTCAAACAAGGAATGTTACAAGTTACTGGTATTACAATAAAGTAGAGTTGGGAAAGGGTTTATCACTGTGAGAACGGTAAAGCTATGGAACTGTCTTCCAGTGGACGTTGTTATGGCAGGTCATTGGTCAGTTTAATAAAAAGCTGGATGAGTTTCTACAAACAAGGAATGTGAGAAGTTACTGGTATTGATACATAAAGTAGAGTTGGGAAAGGGTTGTCACTGTGAGAACGGTAAAGCTATGGAACTGTCTTCAGTGGACGTTGTTATGGCAGGTTCATTGGTCAGTTTAATAAAAAGCGGATGAGTTTCTACAAACAAGGAATGTTACAAGTTACTGGTATTGATACATAAAGTAGAGTTGGGAAAGGGTGTGTCCATGTGAGAACGGTTAAAGCATGGAACTGTCTTCCAGGGGACGTTGTTATGGCAGGTTCATTGGTCAGTTTTAATAAAAAGATGGATGAGTTTCTACAAAACAAGGAATGTTTACAAGTTACTGGGATTACATAAAGTGAGTTGGGAAAGGGTTTTTGTCACTGTGAGAACGGTGTAAAGCTATGGAACTGTCTTCCAGTGGACGTTATGTGGTTCATTGGTCAGTTAATAAAAAGCTGGATGAGGTTCTACAAACAAGGAATGTTACAAGTACTGGGATGATACATAAAGTAGAGTTGGGAAAGGGTTTGTCACTGTGAGAACGGTAAGGTGGAACTGTCTTCTAGTGGACGTTGTTATGGCAGGTCATTGGTCAGTTTAATAAAAAGCTGGATGAGTTTCTACAAACAAGGAATGTTACAAGTTACTGGGATTGATACATAAAGTAGAGTTGGGAAAGGGTTTGTCACTGTGAGAACGGTTAAAGCTATGGAACTGTCTTCCAGTGGACGGTGTTATGGCAGGTTATTGGTCAGTTTAAAAAAAGCTGGATGGGTTTCTACAAACAAGGAATGTTACAAGTTACTGGTATTGATACATAAAGTAGAGTTGGGAAAGGGTTGTCACTGTGAGAACGGTAAAGCTATGGAACTGTTTTCCAGTGGAAGTTGTTATGGGAAGTTCATTGGTCAGTTTAATAAAAGCTGAGGGGTTTCTACAAAAAAGGATGTTACAAGTTACTGGTATTGATAACATAAAGTAGAGTTGGGAAAGGGTTTGTCACTGTGAGAACGGTTAAAGCTATGGAACTGTCTTCCAGTGGACGTTGTATGCAGGTTCATTGGTCAGTTAATAAAAAGCTGGATGAGTTTCTACAAACAAGGAATGTTACAAGTTACTGGGTTGATACATAAGTAGAGTTGGGAAAGGGTTGTCACTGTGAGAACGGTTAAAGCTATGGAACTGTCTTCAGTGGACGTTGTTATGGCAGGTTCATTGGTCAGTTAATAAAAAGCTGGATGAGTTTCTACAAACAAGGAATGTTACAAGTTACTGGATTGATACATAAAGTAGAGTTGGGAAAGGGTTTTGTCACTGTGAGAACGGTAAAGCTATGGAACTGTTTCCAGTGGACGTTGTTATGGCAAGGTTCATTGGTCAGTTTAATAAAAAGCTGGATGAGTTCTACAAACAAGGAATGTTACAAGTACTGGTATGATACATTAAAGTAGAGTTGGGGGGGTTTGTCACGTGAGAACGGTAAAGCTATGGAACTGTCTTCCAGTGGACGTGTTATGGCAGGTTCATTGGTCAGTTAATAAAAGCTGGATAAGTTTCTACAAACAAGAATGTTACAAGTTACTGGGTTGATACATAAAGTAGAGTTGGGAAAGGGTTTGTCACTGTGAGAACGGTGAAAGCTATGGAACTGTCTTCCAGTGGACGTTGTTATGGCAGGTCATTGGTCAGTTAATAAAAAGCTGGATGAGTTCTACAAACAAGGAATGTTACAAGTTACTGGTATGATACATAAAGTAGAGTTGGGAAGGGTTTGTCACTGTGAGAACGGTAAAGCTATGGACTGTCTTCCAGTGGACGTTGTTTGCAGGTTCATTGGTCAGTTTAATAAAAAGCGGATGAGTTTCTACAAATAAGGAATGTTACAAGTTACTGGTATTGATACATAAAGTAGTGATCCAGGGAAATTCCCATGACACTGGAGTGGAAGGATTTTTCCTTCATAATTTGGTGTTTTTTTTTGCCTTCCTTGGATCAACAGTTAGGCAGGAAATGAGAGGTTGGACTGGATGGACATTGTCTTTATTCACGCAACATATATACGTATACTATACTGTACTATACTTCATACTAACCTACTGTAGATTAATATTTACTAGTAAGCTAAGTTGATGTACTATACTACTTTAGGCAGTATATATACACTTATATTACTAACATATACTGTATACATATAACTGTAAAACATATACGTGTACATACCATATACGTGTACTATACCATATGACGGTACTCACATATACTGGTACTACTAATATAGATACTGTTACTTAACTATACTGTACTCACTAATATAGATACATACCATATACTGTACTTACAGTATGACGTTACTACCATACTATAGCTGGACTACAATATACTGTTACTAACATTATACGTACAACCTTATATGTACGTACACTATATGTACTAGGGACGAACGATATCTGTACTACCTATATACGTACATACCATATATATGTACTACAATATATACTGTACTACACTAATATATGTACTACACCAATAATGTACGATACACTCATACTGTACTACACTAATACTGTACTATACAATATTACGTACTATCACCAGATATGTACTACACTTTACTGTACTATACCTAATGTACTATACCTTAGTACTTACACTATATGTACTATACCTATACTGACTACACTATATACTATACTTAACCATATACTGTACCACACTATATACTGTACTATACCATATACCTGTACTATACCAACTACATTACGGTCTCACTATATACTGGAATACCATATACTGTAACTACACTATACTACTGTACTATACTATATACGTACTATTAACCATATACGTCTACACAAATATACTATAGCCATTATACTGTACTACACTTATATGTACTTATACCATATACTAGTTACTATACATATACGAGTACGTACTACCATATACTGTACTACACTATATACGTACTATACCAGATACTGTACATACATATATGTACCACACTATAACTGTACTATACAATATACTGTACAGACCTATACACTGTACTACACTACTCCGTAACCTGTATACGTACTACTATAGAAATACTTACCATATACTGTACTACCACATATAATGTACTATACATACTGTACGTACACATATTTACGTCTATCCATATACTGTACTATACCTATCTGTACTACACTATATATACTATACCATATACGTAACTCCACTATTACTTACCATATACTTATCTTACACTATATACTATATATACCACTATCATACTGTACTATACCATATTACTGCTATACTACTATATACGTACTTATACGATACTACGACTATTACTGTACGACACATATTATACTTACTATACCATATACTGTTACTACATATATACTATACTATACTAATACTGTACAACAATATACTGTGCACTACTACATATACTTAGTAATATACCATATACTGTACTACCAGCCTATACTACTGTACTACACTGTATACAGATATGACTATACCTATATGTACGATACCATATACTGTACTATACATATACTGTACACACTATATACTGTACTACTACATATGACTGGACTATACATATACTGTATATACACTACTATACTATACCATATACTGTACTACACTAATAGTACTGTACTAACCATATACTGTACTACACTACATACTGTACTATACCATGATACTGTACTATACTATATACTGTACTTTATACCATATACTGTACTACAGATAATACGTACTAACTTATACTGTATATACTCGATATATGACTACACTATATACTGACCTATACTGTATACCATATACTGTAATATACCATACTGGTTACACACATATACGTATACACTAATAACTGTACACACTATATACTGTACTACATATTACTGCTATCACCATATACTGTACTATACATATAACTGTACTACTATATACTGTACTATCCCATATATGATACATACCATATACGTACTATACATTACGTACTACACTATAACGTACTATACTATACTGTTACTATACTCATATACTGTAACTAACACTATATATGACTAACCATATACTGTACTCTATACCATATACTGTACTATACCATATACTGTACACCATACTGTACTATTATATGTACTATACTATATACTGTACTATACATTATACTGTCACATTATATTCTATAAAGTACTATACATATACGTACTATACATATATGTACTATACCTATATACTATATTTACTATTACATATATGTACTATACAATATCGTACGTTAATATAAACTTAGACCATATACCTGATATACAATATGGTACTATACCATATACTGTCTATACCATATATTTACTATACCATATACGTACTACTACTATATACTGTACTATACCATATACTTCTATACCATATACGTACTATACCCATACTATTATAAATGAATACTGGTACATACATATACGTACTACATCTATATACTGTATACCACTATATACTGTCTATACCTAGATACTGTACATACATATACTGTACTATTACCATATACGACTATACTATTATACTTCCTACAATATATACTGTATATACCATTACTGTACTATACATATACTGTACTATTCATATACTGTACATACCATTATACTGTACTATACTATATCGACTATTATGCTAACGTAACACTATAATGTCAATACTGTACTATACCATAACTACGTACTATACGTATATACCTATACATATACCATATACTGTACGACCACTACTACTTACTTTAATATTATGACTATACCATATACTGTACATACCATATACTTACTATACCATAACTGTACTTACTACTATATACCATAGTATTACTATACTATATATGTACTATACTATATACTGTACTATACCATATACTGTACTATACTATATACTGTACTATACTATAGTATCCCTTCTGTTTGGGTTTTGTGGGTATTTGGAATGGGGATTTTAGGATGGAATTTTGTACCTAAGGGGATGGAGATATAAAAGGAATTTTTCTAATTTACTACTGGAAACTTGTTGGGACGAGCCAATCGGTATAATGGGATCCACACCCTGCGCTGTGTGTGTGTGTGTGTGTGTGTGTGTGTGTGTCTCAGCTGGAACTGACTCACTGAGTAATAAACCCCCAGATCCCTTGTGAACCTCTTTCCCAGAATTCTTCACTAGTTTCCCGCATTTCGATAGTCTCACCATAATCCTTAAACAGCACAGACCCTTCCGAGTGATGCCTAGCCGGGAACAGTCAACAATATCATATATATAATATATACACACGGCAATAGCAAGACCAGGCCGCAATGCACAAGTGTTGACTTGCTGTTGTGCAAACGATCGTTTCATGTATAATTTCTTCATTGGCGACACGGGTGTTCGGGCTCGTTGCCTGATTTATAAGTCCCGACCGAACGTGCATTTTGGCCTACAAAACGCCCCTACACAGAATGAATGTCGGCTGTGTAAACCCCATCTTGCTTTCCCTGTGGTGTTGTACAAGGCTTCATGGCGGGTACACACAGTAACGATAAAGGACTGATACTGTCGGATCGGATGGTACCGTCCCTTTGTTAGTGTGTGTACAAGGCTTCATGGCGGGTACACACAAGTAACGATAAGGGCTGTAACTGTCGGATCGGATGGTACCGTCCCTTTGTTGTGTGTGTACAAGGCTTCATGGCGGGTACACACAGTAACGATAAAGGGTGATACTGTCGGATCGGGTTGGTACCGTCCCTTGTTAGTGTGTGTACAAGGCTTCATGGCGGTACACACAGTAACGATAAAGGGCTGATACGGTCAGTCGGATTGTACCGTCCCTTTGTTAGTGGTGTACAAGGCTTCATGGCGGGTCACACATAACGATAAAGGGCGTTGATACGGTCGGATCGGATGTGTTACCGTCCCTTTGTTAGTGTGTGTACAAGGCTTCATGGCGGGTACACACAGTAACGATAAAGGGCTGATACTGTCGGATCGGATGGTACCGTCCTTTGTTAGTGTTGTACAAGGCTTCTGGCGGTACACACAGTACGATAAAGGGCTGAACTGTCGGAGCGGATGTACCGTCCCTTTGTTAGTGTGTTACAAGGCTCATGGCGGGTACACACAGTAACGATAAAGGGCTGATACTGTCGGATCGGATGGTACCGTCCTTGTTAGTGTGGTGTACAAGGCTTCATGGCGGGTACACACAGTAACGATAAAGGACTGATACTGGCGGATCGGATGGTCCGTCCCTTTGTTGTGTGTGACAAGGCTTCATGGCGGGTACACACAGTAACGATAAGGGCTGATAGTCGGATCGGATTGGTACCGTCCCTTTGTAGTGTGTGTACAAGGCTTCATGGCGGGTACACACAGTAACGATAAGGGCTGATACTGTCGGATCGGTTGGTACCGTCCCTTGTGTGTGTGTACAAGGCTCATGGCGGGTACACACAGTAACGTAAGGGCTGATAATGTCGGATCGGATGGTACTGTCCCTTTGTTAGTGGTGTACAAGGTTCATGGCGGGTACACACAGTCGATAAAGGGCTGATTACTGTCGGATCGGTTGGTACCGTCCCTTTGTTAGTGGTGACAAGGCTTCATGGGGGGGGTACACACAGTAACGATAAAGGGCTGTACTGTCGGTCGGATGTACCGTCCCTTGTGTTGTGTGTGTACAAGGCTTCATGGCGGGTACACACTAGTAACGATACGGGCTGCTGATCACTGTCGGATCGGATGGTACCGTCCCTTTGTTAGTGTGTGTACAAGGCTTCATGGCGGGTACACACAAGTAACGATAAAGGGCCTGATGCTGTCGGATGGTGGTACCGTCCCTTTGTTAGTGGTGTACAAGGCTCATGGCGGGTACACACATAACGATAAAGGTGATACTGTCGGATCGTGGTTACCGCCTTGTTAGTGTGTGTACAAGGCTCATGGCGGGTACACAGTACGATAAAGGGCTGATCTGTCGGATCGGATGGTTACAGTCCTTGTATGTGTGTGTACAAGGCTCATGGCAGGGTACACACAGTAACGATAAAGGGTGATACTGTCGGATCGGATGGTACCGTCCTTGTTTAGTGTGTACAAGGCTTCATGGCGGGTACACACAGGAACGATAAAGGGCTGATACTGTCGGATCGGATGGTACCGTCCCTTTGTTAGTGTGTGTACAAGCTTCATGGCGGGTACACACAGTAACGATAAAGGGTGATACTGTCGGATGGATGGTACCGTCCCTTTGTAGTGTGTGTACAAGGCTTCATGGCGGGTACACCAGTAACGATAAAGGGCTGATACTGTCGGATCGGATGGGTACCGTCCCTTTGTTAGTGTTGTACAAGGCTTCATGGGCGGGTACACACAGTAACGAAAGGGCTGATACTGTCGGATCGGATGTACCGTCCCTTTGTTAGTGTGTGTACAAGGCTTCATGGCGGGTACACACAGTAACGTGATAAAGGGCTGATACTGTCGGATCGGATGGTACCGTCCCTTTGTTAGTGTGTGTACAAGGCTCATGGCGGGTACACACAGTAACGATAAAGGGCTGATAATGTCGGATCGGATGGTTACCGTCCCTTTGTTAGTGGTGTGTACAGGCTTCATGGCGGGTAAACACAGTAACGATAAAGGGCTGATACTGTCGGATCGGATGGTACCGTCCCTTTGGTTAGTGGTGTGTACAAGGCTTATGGCGGGTACACACAGTAACGGATAAAGGACTGATACTGTCGGATCGGATGGGACCGTCCCTTGTTAGTGGTGTACAGGCTTCATGGCGGGTACACACAGTAACGATAAGGGTGATACTGTCGGATCGGATGGTACCGTCCCTTTGTTAGTGGTGTGTACAAGGCTTCATGGCGGGTACACACAGTAACGATAAAGGGCTGATCTGTCGGATCGGTTGTACGTCCCTTTGTTAGGGTGTACAAGGCTTCATGGCGGGGTACACACACAGTAAAGATAAAGGGCTGATACTGTCGGATCGGATGGTACCGTCCCTTTGTTAGTGTGTGTACAAGGCTTCATGGCGGGTACACACAGTAACGATAAAGGGCTGATACTGTCGGATCGGATGGTAACGTCCTTTGTTAGTGTGTGTACAAGGCTTCATGGCGGGTACACACAGTAACGATAAAGGGCTGATACTGTCGGATCGGATGGTACGTCCCTGTTAGTGTGTGTACAAGGCTTCATGGCGGGTACACACAGTAACGATAAAGGGTGATACTGTCGGATCGGATGGTACCGTCCCTTTGTAGGTGTGTAAGGCTTCATGCGGTACACACAGTAACTAAAGGGCTGTGACTGTCGATGGATGGTACCGTCCCTTTTGTAGTGGTGTACAAGGCTTCATGGCGGGTACAACCCAGTAACGATAAAGGGCTGATCGTGTCGGATCGGTTGGTACGTCCCTTTGTTAGTGTGTGTACAAGGCTTCATGGCGGGTACACACAGTAACAGATAAAGGACTGATACCGTCGGATCGGATGGTAACGTCCCTTTGTTAGTGTGTGTCAAGGCTTCATGGCGGGGTACACAGTAACGATAAAGGGCTGATACGTCGGACGGATGGTACCGTCCCCTTGTTAGTTGTGTGTACAAGGCTCATGCGGGGGTACACACAGTAACGATAAAGGGTCGATACTGTCGGATCGGATGGTACCGTCCCTTTTGAGTGTGTGACAAGGCTTCATGGCGGGGTACACACAGTAACGATAAAGGGCTGATACTGTCGGATCGGATGGGTACCGTACCCTTGTTAGTGTGTGTACAAGGCTTCATGCGGGTACACACAGTAACGATAAAGGGCTGATACTGTCGGATCGGATGGTACACGTCCCTTTGTTAGTGTGTGACAAGGCTTCATGGCGGGGGTACCACACAGTAACGATAAAGGGCTGATACTGTCGGACGGATGGTACGTCCCTTTGTTGTGTGTGTAAAGGCTTCATGGCGGGTACACACAGTAACGATAAAGGGCTGATACTGTCGATCGGATGGTTACCGTCCCTTTGTTGTGTGTGTACAAGGCTTCATGGCGGGTACACACAGTAACGATAAAGGGCTGATACTGTCGGATCGGATGGTACGTCCCTGTTCTTAGTGTGTGTACAAGGCTTCATGGCGGGTACACACGTAACGATAAAGGGCTGATACTGTCGGATCGGATGGTACCGTCCTTTGTTAGGTGTGTACCAGGCTTCATGGGGGGTACACACAGTAACGATAAAGGGCTGATACTGTCGATCGGATGGTACCGTCCCTTTGTAGTGGTGTGTACAAGGCTTCATGGCGGGTACACACGTAACGATAAAGGGCTGATACTGTCGGATCGGATGGTACCGTCCCTTTTTTAGGTGTTACAAGGCTCCTGGCGGGTACACACAGTAACGATAAAGGGCTGATATAGTCGGATCGGATGGTAACGTGCCCTTGTTAGTGTGTGTACAAGGCTTAATGGCGGGTACACACAGTAACGATAAAGGGGGCTAACACTGTCGGATCGGATGGTACCGTCCCTTGTTGTGTGTGTACAGGCTCATGGCGGAGGTACACACAGAACGATAAAGGGCTGATACTGTCGGATCGGATTGGTCCCGTCCCTTGTGTGTGTGTGTACATGCTCATCGGCGGTGTACAACAGTAACGATAAAGGTGATACTGTCGGATCGGAGGGACCGTCCCGCTTTTTAGGGGTGGTACAAGGCTCATGGCGGGTTACACACAGTAAACGATACAAGGGCTGATGACTGGATCGGGATGGTACGTCCCTTGTTATGTGTGTACAAGCTTCATGGCGGGTACACACAGTAACGATAAAGGGCTGATACTGTCGGATCGGATGGTACCGTTCCTTGTTAGTGTGTGTACAAGGCTTCATGGCGGGTAAACACAGAACGATTTAAAAAGGGGTAATCCGTCGGATCGGATGGTACCGTCCCTTTGTTAGTGTGTGTACAAGGCTTCATGGCGGGTACACACAGTAACGATAAAGGGCTGATACTGTCGGATCGGATGGTACCGTCCCTTTGTTAGTGTGTGTACAAGGCTTCATGGCGGGTACACACAGTAACGATAAAGGGCTGATACTGTCGGATCGGATGGTACCGTCCCTTTGTTAGTGTGTTTGGCACATTTCCCAGTGCTTCCGAGACTGATGAACGTTCACGGACGGACTTGGGATCTTTTGGAAATGCCAAAAACGTTCCCTCTGCCACGGTCATCTGCACTTACAGTATAGGGCCGGGGGAAATCTGCAGTCCCCCTATGACTTACATCCACTACATAGGGAGAACACGCTGGAGTGTGTAGTCATCTTTCACGAGTGGACCCAGAGGAAGGGAAATAGCTCCTTATCTGTGATCATGATCTCCAACCCTTTATTATGAATGGGATTCTCCAGGCTGTGTGACCCCAAATCATCTCAGTATGGGAGCTGACTGCTAGCCGAGCATTCTGGGATCTGTAGTAGAATAGGTAGGAGACGCACCCTCAGTAACTGTAGCCAGAGGCGATATATATTGTGTCTATTTCCCTCCCCTTCTTATTCTCCTTTTTAAACGCATTGTAACATGTATTAGCCGTCACGCCCAACCCGAGCCGCGTCCCTGGCACGCCCAGTCCGGGACAAGGAGAGAAGCTGCAGATTTGTAGTGCCAACGTACCAGGGCACCTGGGGAGGTTCGGTAAGATCGAACCATCAAATCTTTACCTGTGAGACGTCTCCGAGGGCAGAGAAAGGGACCCGGACTGGGGGTGGCTGTGGACAGTGGAGGATGTAGGGTCACAGGCAGACAAGGGGTGAACAGTAGGTGGCGCCATGTACAAGAACGAGCCCAAGAAGAAAGGGAAGCAGAAAGGATCCCCAGGGCACCGGAATTATTCATCCCCCAGCAGGGAGCACCGGGACAAGGTGCTAATGACGTGCGATGATCTACCTTCCGCAAATGGCATCTTCTCTCTTGGATCTGAAGAGTCGATGCTGTTATCCCAAAAGCAGCGTGGCAGCACCTACATGGGATCCATCTATTCCATCCGCTCGGAGCTGCAGCTGAGAGAAATGTATGCACCTCCGTCACATGTTCACTGTGCCCACTGGGGTCTCTGCTGTGCCAATGTTCTCCGTACATACCCTCTCTGCTTCTCTATACTGCCCCTGCTAGTCTGCCTCCTATTCTCCGTGCCAAGTTCCATACCACTAGTTAGTACTCTGTGCCCTCCAATCTCTGCCATGCCACCATACTGTACCTGCCATTCTTGTTATCGGTTAATTGGTACCAACCACACACCTGGCACTGTGTAACTGTAACTATGCTGCCCATATTAATGACATTCTACACTCTGCCAGCTTATGCCAATCCTCTCTACCAGCTCTGTTGTTACCCGATTTAACCCTGTCTGTGCCAGAATCTCTCCTTTACCTACATACCCTGCCCCATCCTGTGCTGCATATAATTCGTCCCAGTCTGTGCCCTTACAGTACCCCGCGCCCAGTACATACCACCCTTGTGCCCATATTTCTACGTATCTCTCACCAGAATTGTTTTTACTGAAGAGGGCAGAGCAGGTGCCAATTCCAAATGTCCCTGAACTTCCAATCATTAACCCTCTGTGTAAAAGCTCAGCTGGATCATGCCTGTAACTCGGTCCAACAAGAATAAAGGGTTAATTTGTGGCCCTAGTTACCTTAGAACTGCAGGAGGTTAATGTTTCTGTTAAATATGTGTCTGTTCACTTTAAGGGTTAACCCGAACATTGCCTCTATGGCTCCCCCTAGTGTTAAACCTGTGTTATAGTAATCAGCCGTTGATGATTCTGTTTCCATTTACCAGGCCAATGCTGATTGACATGAACCGAGTGTACCGACAGACCAACCAGGAAAACCTGGAACAGGCATTCGGAGTGGCAGAGCGGGACCTGGGAGTTACCAGGCTGCTTGACCCAGAAGGTGGGTACCTGCCGGAGCCGTGTGGCCCGGTAATTTGCCGTAGTTCCTGTGCACTGGAAGGGGAGGATCTGCCGTCCTAATGGGACCTTTGTCTTTTGCAGATGTGGACGTCCCACAGCCCGATGAGAAATCCATCATCACCTACGTGTCGTCTCTGTACGACGCCATGCCCAGGGTGCCCGATGTGCAGGATGGCGTCAGAGCCAATGTAAGGACCTTGGTGGCTGTCCGAGTCTCTGGTTAATAAGATAACGATCCCTGTAACCATCTCTTTACCTCCCCCCCCTGGCAGGAGCTGGAACTGCGCTGGCACGAGTATTACGAGAGGGTCACCATGCTCCTTCAGTGGATCCGCCACTACACCGTTGTCTTTGAAGAGAGGAGATTCCCAGCCAGCTACGAGGAGATCGAGGTACTTACCCTGTACTGTAGGTCCTGGGGATCCCACAATGCATTGGGAATCCCAATATAAAAACCAAACTACATTCTGGGGTGGGGGTGGGATCTGAGCGATTGGTTGCGATCCATCAATTCCATTGGACGTGCGGTGGTACCTGCCCCCAACCCATCCATGTCAAATTGACTCCGCCTACTTAAAGTAAAAGGATCCACTGCCAACCAATGGAAACTTTCCATCTACAGCCCCACACCTTGCCGTATCGGCCACCCAGAGTGCCCACACACTACTGAGATATTGGATAGATTTGGTCTATAGAGGAACGTCTAATCTCTTTACGTTCCCGCAACCCTCCTGCTCCATTTATTTCGCGGTTTCCTGTAGTTCGCACAAGGCGGTTCATCCAGAATCACGTCGCGGGAATGTCGGAAGGTAAGTTCTAATGTACTGGCACCTTTCCCAGAGTTCCCCTGTGACATTAGATCTGATTGGGTGGATCTGCAGGGGGAGTTTCATGTTGGGCGGATTGATGACTCTGACACTGTTAAATCTCCCCAGATTATGTGGCGCCAATTCCTCAAATTTAAAGAGACAGATCTTCCCAGCAAGGAGGCCGACAAGAACCAGTCCAAGCTGCAGTACCAGTCCTTAGAGGTAAGCAGGATGGCACCCTGTATTGGGAATACCCTGTATTGGGAATACCCTGTATTGAACTACGAGGATCGACCCTGTATTGGGAATACCTTTATTAGGATGCGCAGGAAGGGTACCACGTATTGGGGAATACCTGTATTGGGAATACACAGTGGATTGCGGAATACCCTGTATTGGGAATACGCAGGTGGTACCCTGTATTGGGATACCAGCGATGGTACCCTGTATGGGAAACCCTGTATTGGGAATACGCAGGATGTAACCCTGTATTGGGAATACGCAGGATGGTACCCTGTATTGGGAATACCCTGTATTGGGAATACGCAGGATGGTACCCTGTATTGGGAATACCCTGTATTGGGAATACGCAGGATGGTACCCTGTATTGGGATACCTGATGGGAACCAGGATGGTACCCTGTATTGGGAATACCTGTATGGGAATACCAGGAGTGGGTACCCTTGTATTGGAATACGCAGGATGGTACCGTATTGGGATACCCTGTATTGGGAATCCAGGATTGGTACCCTGTATTGGGAATACCCTTATTGGGAATCCAGATGCTACCTGTTGGAAACGGAGGTACCCTGTATGGGAATACCCTGTTATTGGGAATCCAGGATGGTACCCTGTATTGGAATACCCGTATTGGGAATACGCAGGTGGGTACCCTGTATTGGGAATACGCGGATGGTACCTGTATTGGGAATACCTGTATTGGATACGCAGGATGGTACCCTGTATTGGGAATACCCTGTAGGGAATACGCAGGATGGTACCCTGTATTGGGAATACGCAGGATGGTACCCTGTATGGAATTACCCTGTATTGGGAATACGCAGGATGGTACCCTGTATTGGGAATACCCTGTATTGGGAATACGCAGGATGGCACCCTGTATTGGGAATACGCAGGATGGTACCCTGTATTGGGAATACCCTGTATTGGGAATACCCTGTATTGGGAATACGCAGGATGGTACCCTGTATTGGGAATACCCTGTATTGGGAATACGCAGGATGGTACCCTGTATTGGGTAACAGGATCGTACCCTGATTGGAATACCCTGTATGGAAGTAAGAGGTCCCCGTGTATTGGGAATACCCTGTATTGGGAATACGCAGGAGGTACCTGTATTGGGAATACGCAGGATGGTACCTGTATGTGGAATACCCTGATTGGGAATACGCAGGATGGTACCCTGTATTGGATCCAGGATGGTACCCTGTATTGGGAATATACCTGTATGGGAATAGGGAATACGCAGGATGGTACCCTGTATCTGGGAATACCCTGTATTGGGAATACAGGATGGTACCCTGTATTGGGAATACCCTGATTGGAATACAATGTGGCACCCTGATGGGAATACCCTGTATGGAATACCCAGGATGGTACCCTGTATGTGGGAATACCCTGTATTGGGAATACAGGATGGTATCCCTGTATTGGAATACCACTGTATTGGAAGACGCAGGATGGGTACCCGTATTGGGATACCCTGTATTGGAATACACCAGGTATGGTACCTGTATTGGGAATACACAGGATGGTACCCTGTATTGGGAATACCCTGTATTGGGAATACACAGGATGGTACCCTGTATTGGAATACCCTGTATTGGGAATACACAGGATGGTACCCTGTATTGGGAATACCCTGTATTAGGGAATACCCTGTTGGGAATTCACAGGATGCACCCTGTATTGGGATACCCTGTATTGGGAATACACAGGATGGTACCCTGTATTGGGAATACCTGTGTATTTGGGAAACCAGGATGGACACTGATGGGAATACCCTGTATTGGGAATATACAGGATGGACACCCTGTATTGGGAATACCCTGTATGGGAATACACAGGGAATGGAACCCTGTATTGGGAATACCCTGTATATGGGATACAGATGTACCCTGTATTGGGAATACCCTCGTATTGGGAATACAGCAGGCATGGTACCCCGGTCTTGGGAAATACGCAGGATGGCACCCTGGTATTGGGACGTACCCTGTATTGGGAATACCAGGATGGTACCCTGTATAGGTAATTGGAATACACAGGATGCACCCTGTATTGGGAATACCCGGTATTGGGTAGGAATACGAAGGATGGTACCCTTGTATTGGGATACCCTGTATGGGAATCACGAGGATGGTACCCGTATGGATATCGCAGGAGGACCCTGTATGGGATACCTGTATTGGGAATACCTTACCTGGACCTGGATTGGGAATACCCTGTATTGGGAATACAGCAGGATGGTACCCTGTATTGGGAATACCAGGAGGGCTACCCTGTATTGGGGTAATACCCTGTATTGGGAACACATGGTACCCTGTATTGGGACCATTAGCACAGGATGGTACCCTGTATGGGAATACAGAGGTGGTACCCTGTATTGGGAATACCCTGTATTGGGAATACGCAGGATGGTACCCTGTATTGGGAATACACATGATTGGTACATGTGTATGGGAAAATACCCTGTATTGGATTACGCAGGATGGTAACACCTGTTTTTGGGATACACAGGAGGCTGAACCCTGTATGGGAACCTGTATTGGAATACACGGATGGCACCCTGGTTGGAACCATGATGGGTAACGCCTGTAGGATACGTGGGACCCGGATGGCACCCTGTATTGGGAATACGCGAGGTGGTACCCTTTATTGTAGGAATACACAGGATGGCAACCCCTGTATTGGGGATACATCAGCCTGTATTGGAGACAGGACCCCACCGTATTGGGAATACCACAGGAGGCACCGCTTTAATTGGGAATACGCAGGAATGCACCCTGTATTGGTAATACGCAGGACGGCACCGACTGGTTTGGAATACACAGGATGGACCCTGTATTTGGGAATACACAGGAGTACCCCGCTGTATTGGGAATAACCGCAGGACTGGTACCTGTATTGGGAATCAACAGGACGTACCCTGTATTGGGAAGATAGACGACGTGTGGTAAACGGATGGCCACCCGTATTGGTGAACACGCGGAGGTCCCCTGTATTGTTGGGAAACGCAGAGGACCGGTATGTAGTCAGCTGGGACTTATTGATACGCAGGATTGGTACATTATGGAAACGCAGGCGGTAACCGGTATTGGGAATACGCAGGATGGTACCCTGTATTGGGAATACGCAGGACGGTACCCTGTATTGGGAATACGCAGGATGGTACCCTGTATTGGGAATACACAGGACGGTACCCTGTATTGGGAATACGCAGGATGGTACCCTGTATTGGGAATACACAGGACGGTACCCTGTATTGGGAATACATAGGACGGTACCCTGTATTGGGAATACACCATGTCTCTCTCATTCTGATCTTTATAAATAATATGTTTTATGTTATCACCCCATTTCACTTATTTGCCCATTTTATTGGTCAGGGCGCGGTGAAATCCGGTCTGTTGAAGGTCCCCCCTGGCTACCACCCCCTGGACGTAGAGAAGGAGTGGGGTAAACTACACGTCTCCATCTTGGAACGGGAGAAACTCCTGCGTATAGAGCTGGAGAGGTGAGAGAATTCACTGCATTTAGAATTAACTACATTTAATTAAATTGTTTATCTGAATCAAATTCTGCATCACGTTTGGTTCCAGAGATACAACCTGTCAATCATCCAGTAGGCGGAGCCCCTGGCATCCCCCCGAGGGTTCAATTGTTACCCAGTGTCACTTCTGTTACAGTAACAATTTAAAGGGGCGGAGACGCTGGAACTGGAACCGTGTGAAGGGAAGCTGGATACATTTATATGAACAGACGTAGGGGGTTGGAATGGACCCGGCCAATCGCACGTCCGGTTACGGATCTCTCTCGGCCATGACCGACCATTCCCTATACATTAGTATAAAGAGTCACCCAGGACTGTGTGTACACGTTACAATAGCCAATGATACTCACAATCACACAGACCCAATAGCTATCCGTCTTACTACTGGCAGAATGTTCCCGCGTGGCCTGTTCTAAACCATATGATACGGTGGTAATATTGCCGGATTGCCGTGGTCTCTGTAGCTATGAATGGGGAGATTTTCCTCCTGTCGCCATTGGGTAAATAGACGGGTCACATTTTCCACTTCGGATAATGTAGTTTATATGGAAAGAACTGGGGTGGAACTGGGATGTTAACCATCAAGGTGCCGGGTTGGTGTAATCTCCAATAGAATCTTATTAATCCACTAAAATCCACCAGCAGCCACGTAACCAATATAATACAAAACCGAGTTTCCTAATCATTGATAACGACTCAGTTTGGTGTCCAGTTGGCGGTTCCGTCCCATTGGCTGCGTCACACGTGGTCTCTTCACTGCACAGCAGGAAACGTTTTTGTTTTGTTACCATGGTAACTCTGTACGCTCGCCCTCCCTGTCTGTTGCTGTAGTTACACGATGTTGTGGAAGGAGGTCCCACATCTCGTCTGTTACAAACCGCCGCTGCCATGTGGTTTCCTCTGTGACTAATACTGAGAATCGCACGTTCATTCTCTGGTGTTAGTCATTCTCACCACTCGCAGCCCAGATTACAGATTTTGTTAGATACCCACCCCCCCTAGTAATTAGACCCCTCTGTAATTAGACCCCTCTAGTTATTAGACCACCCTAGTAATTAGACCCCCCAGTAATTAGACGCCCCTAGTAATTAGACCCCCCCAGTAATTAACCCCCCCAGTAATTAGACCATCCCAGTAAATGGACCCCCCAGTAATTAGACTCCCCTAGTTATTAGACCCCCCAGTAATTAACCCCCCCCAGTAATTAGACCCCCCAGTAATTAGACCCCCCTAGTAATTAGACATCCCCAGTAATTAGACCCCCCAGCAATTAGAACTCCCCTAGTAAATGGACCCCCAGTAATTAGACTCCCCTAGTAATTAGACCCCCCCCAGTAATTAACCCCCCCAGTAATTAGACCCCCCAGTAAATGCACCCCCAGTAATTAGACCCCCCTAGTAATTAGATCTCCCCAGTAATTAGACCCCCCTGCAATTAGACCCCCCTTAGTAATTGGACCCCCAGTAATTAGACCCCCCTAGTGATTAGACCCCCCCCAGTTATTAGACCCCCCAGTAATTAGACCCCCCAGCAATTAGACCCCCCTAGGAATTAGAACTCCCCTAGTAATTGGACCCCCCTAGTAATTAGACCTCCCCAGTAATTAGACCCCCCCAGTAATGAGACCCCCAGTAGAACGAGGTGTGGGTGTGGCTTGTACAGTGTTATTACAGTGACGGACACTATGTGAGTTTCCCGTTGTGCTGGTGAGTCAGGTTTCCACTAATTAAGAACAGGCTGTCCTGGGCTGGGAGGGAGGGGCTGGGCACATCGTCCTCCACACGGAGCAGCCTGGAGTCCACACAGTCTGTAGCTGAGCAATAAGAGAACCAGTCACTGGTGAGAGTCTGTGGGGAGGGGCCAGCGTAGCATTGTGGGATTGCTGCTTGCATGGTGGGGGAGGGGCCATGCGAGGGGGCGGGGCACTATTGGGGAATTACAAAGAGCGCAGGAGCTTCTCTCGCTCACGATTGGGACTCAAAGTAAATTTCAATCGAGTCTCAACCCCTGCGTCACTTTATTAGCGTCCGATGTTCCCTCTAAGAGAATTGGGTGCACGCAGGTCATGTGGTTTGTAGCGCAGCCAATAAGAGATTAAAGGGGTCACGTCCAGAAATGGCGCATTCGCGATGTTAAATCCCACGCGGTTACTGCGCAGGCGACTTTTAGAAAACCCCACACAGCGACCACAATTATGGGCTACCGTGACTTTAAGATGGAAATTCCCCCACAATTCTCCTTAATGGGTTAGCGTGACTTTAAGATGGAAATTCCCCCACAATTCTCCCTAATGGGTTAGCGTGACTTTAAGATGGAAATTCCCCCACAATTCCCCCTAATGGGTTAGCGTGACTTTAAGATGGAAATTCCCCCACAATTCCCCCTAATGGGTTAGCGTGACTTTAAGATGGAAATTCCCCCGTTCGTGGAGTTGGTACACGGACTGGCTGCCCAGTGCTGGGGATAAACCGTGAATCTTCTCCACATTCAGCGATCCGGGTCCATGTCGTATATTACGGATCACAATGACTAGAACCGGATGTTGTTATTATGATGTCATTTGATGATGTCAACATCTCCCCCTGTCCCCCCAGGTTGGAGCGGCTGCAGCGCATCGTTAGTAAACTTCAGATGGAGTCTGGCCTCTGTGAGGAGCACTTGAACCAAGCAGACTCTCTGCTTCAGACGGTAAGTAGCTCAATGTGACCCGTGTGTCGTTTTTCTGTCGGCGTCGGGATTCTCTGATTTCCGCTTCTTCCTCTGCCAGAACATCCGTTTGCTGAATGCCGGGAAGCAGCCGCAAAGGTCAGGGGAGATAGAGCAGGAACTGGACAAGGCGGATGCCATGGTTCGGGTGCTTTTCAATGACGTTCAGGCACTTAAAGATGGAAGACACCCCCAGGGAGAACAGATGTACAGGAGGTAAAGTATTGCTTCATTTTGATTGGCTACTTGCTGCATGCGGGTATATTGACCAATCACTGGGCACTGGAGCACAAATGTCATAACTCCTTTCTTCTAGGGTGTATCGTCTTCATGAACGTCTTGTTGCCATACGGACAGAATACAACCTACGGATAAAATCTGGGGCTACCCAAGTCATCACCCAAGTTACTCAGGTTACACAGCAGACTTCCAGGCCAGACAAGGATGACGCCACCTTACGTTACCTCCAGGACCTTCTCAGTTGGGTAGAAGAAAATCAGAAACGTATCAACTCAGCGGAATGGGGGTCAGATCTTCCAAGCGTAGAGTCCCAGTTAGGGAGTCATCGTGGCCTTCATCAGTCCATCAATGAGTTCCGAGCCAAGATTGAACGGGCGAGAGCTGATGAGGTGAGCCAGCAACCCCCTTCCACCATATGGCAATGTTGACCAGTAATCCCCATCATAGAACCACAATGAGACGAGTGGGTTCTAGTAGGGATAATGTAAGATTCCTAATATTTCACTCCCATCCACAGGGTCAGTTCGCCGGAGCTCGAGGAACTTACCAGGATTATTTAGGAAAACTGGACCTGCAATATGCTAAACTGCTGGTAAGGACACGGAACATGCTAATTGCACATTTAGCATGCATGGTAAGCAGCCATCACGTGTTTCTGTGAGGAACAAATCATCAACAGAAGGACGTTTATTGTCTGCAACATCAGACCAGCCCTTGGGCATTTTGTGTTCCTTCTAATCTAGAAAGTGATATGGATACTGGGAGGGGTTATATGAGGCGTAGAACAAAGGCACCACAATGAGGCTCTGTTATCTTACACCTCTAGTGGGTAATAGGTGGAAATGCGCTGCTGGGAGTTACAGGACAAAGGGGATAACTTATCCGGCATGAGATAATGTGTTTCATGGTAAAGAAAAGACAAGACCTAGCCATGAGCTTATAGCTGGTGTTAATCAGGACTAGAAAATAGCCATATGGTGTGTTAAATATGGTAAATAATAATAATAAACCATAATAATAGTTTGATCAGTTTAACGGGAATCCTTACTTTCCTAGAACTCTTCCAAGGCTCGTCTCCGGCATCTAGAGAGCTTGAACGCCTTTGTTAGCGCCGCCACCAAAGAACTCATGTGGCTGAATGATAAAGAGGAAGAAGAGGTGAACTGCGACTGGACGGAACGCAACACCAACATGACCAGCAAGAAAGACAACTACTCGGTTAGTAGCCGGTACAGTTGGCTGGGTTTGGGTTTGGGTAGTTGGGTTCATTCTAGGAAATGTCCTTTATTTCGGCTCCATTTTTTTTAGGGCTTAATGCGGGAACTGGAATTTAAAGAGAAGAAGATTAAGGAGATTCAGAACAGCGGAGATAGGTTACTGCGTGAGGATCACCCTGCCAGGTCCACCGTGGAGGTAAAAACTTGGAGCACTGGAGACCTTCTTGGAATTTGCACACGTGTTAAGACATCAGTGGGGGAATGGGGGTTTTAATGTGGACTCCTGGTTAATATTGCCCACGGTATGGGGGATTTAGTGTGGACCTCTGGTTAATATTGCCCACGGTATGGGGGATTTAGTGTGGACTCCTGGTTAATATTGCCCACGGTATGAGGGATTTAGTGTGGACTCCTGGTTAATATTGCCCACGGTGTGGGGGATTTAGTGTGGACCTCCGGTTAATATTGCCCACGGTATGGGGGATTTAGTGTGGACCTCTGGTTAATATTGCCCACGGTGCAGGAGTAGTTAATGACGTGTTTGGTTTATTTGGAATTGTCTTAGGTTTGGGGATTTATCTATTTCTGATTGATTGGGGGAGAAAAGAAATAACCTGCATTAACCCTGGGGGGTATCTGGACCAGCTGTGGCTGTGTGGATAACTCCTAAACCGTTCGTGGCGCACATCCACGTGGCGTTTCGGTGTGTGTGTTTCGCACCTTCATCAGACAAACGTTCTATATAAAGTGCAGGGATAAATAGCCTTGACTCCTAGTGACCTCTAGTGGCCGTTAGTGATAGTCCATAACAATACATAATACTATTATATCTTTAGTGCTTATTTAAATAAGTGAATCAATAAAGAATTTCTATAAAGCATTAATATGGATAACAGCCCCTTGTCTAGCTCAGGGAATTAAACCCTTGCAGCTGTTTCTGGGTCCAGGGTCTACTGGACATTGGGCTCTGGTGTCTTATGTAATTTGTTCTGATGGTGTGGATCCATTAATGCTCTTTATTATCATGGAGGCTCTTAAGCCACGTACACACGTTCGATCGCGGGTCCCGAACCACAACGCACGATGTGTCCGAACATTAGTTTTGGGTGATAATCGACCCGTGTATGGGCCCTTTATAAGCAAAAACGGCCGGAAACATTAGTTTCGGCCGAAAAAGTGCCCATACACGGGCCGATTATCGGGCGAAAGGAACGTTCGGACACATCGTGCGTCGCGGGTGTGTACGAACCTTTAGGGTTCCAGAGTGAACCTGCTTCCTCTAGATATATGACCCTGATGAATATGTCTCTGGATATCCAACGTGTCCCAGGCTCTTTTAATGTTTTATTCATTTCCCAGGCTTTCCAGGCCGCTCTGCAGACCCAGTGGAGTTGGATGCTTCAGCTGTGCTGCTGTATTGAGGCCCATCTTAAAGAGAACACAGCGTACTTCCAGGTAACACCTCTAGGGGAGCCTGTTTGGTGGCTGGATTTGTTTGTGCCGTTAATGTATTTAGATAGAAATGTGGTATCCACTTACCCCCCTTCTCCTGTTGCAGTTCTTTGCAGACGTGAAGGAGGCTGAAGATCACATGAAAAAGATCCACGACACCATGCGCAGAAAGTACATTTGCGATAGATCAATCACAGTGACTAGGCTGGAGGATTTGGTACAAGACAGTGTGGTAAGCACCAAAATATGGTCCAGGCCTGAGAGGCTATTTAGCCAACATCTGGCTCAGTATCTCCACCTAGTGGAGTTATTCCAGCAGTATTACCCATCAATACACTTTCATCTTTAACATGTTTCTACCAATGAGACTGTAATTGGTTAATGTTTATTTTCTCTCTTTGGCTTATTGATTTATTGTTATTACGGCTACTGGTCCTATAGGTTGGTTCTCCAATAAACATTCCACGTAATGTCTAGTCCCCATTCCCATCTCTACATTGTCCAGTTGTTTTGACTGTTCTCTATTTTTCTTTTTTGTTTGTAGGATGAGAAGGAGCAATTGTCCGAGTACAAGGGGCAAATCGGTAGCCTTGCCAAGCGGGCAAAATCCATCATTCAACTGAAACCACGTAGCCCGGCCAACCCTCCAAAAGGGAAACAGCCAGTACAAGCCGTGTGTGACTACAAGCAGCTGGAGGTAATATAACCCTAACATCCAATCAGGGGGTTGGACCACGTTAGGGAATCGGGAAAGTAGCTGGACATTACCCGGGAATCCTTTATGACTTGGTCATCTTCCTGCAGATCACAGTTCATAAAGGTGACGAGTGTTCGCTGGTAGACAACTCACAGCCGTTAAAGTGGAAGGTTGTCAACTCTTCAGGAAGTGATGCCCTCGTCCCCTCTGTCTGTTTCATTGTTCCCCCTCCCAACAAGGAAGCTCTGGATGCTGTTTCCAGGTGAGATAATTTAACCATTGCACTTAATTAGTTTCAAACAAACATGAAGTCTACTGTGTATGGGTTCCACGGATCAATATTTGGTTAGTGTATCTCCTGGTGTCACTGTGTATGGGTTCCATGGATCAATATTTAGGTTTCGTGTATCTCCTGGGTCACTGTTCGTGGGTTCCACGGATCAATATTAGGTTCGTGTATCTCCTGTGTCACTGTGTATGGGTTCCACGGATCATATAGGTTAGTGTATCTCCTGTGTCACTGTGTAGGGTTCCACGGATCATATTATGTTAGTGTATCTCTGTTGTCACTGTGTATGGTGTTCCACGGATCAGTATAGTATAGTGTATCTCCTGGTGTCACTGTGTATGGGTTCCATGGATCATTATTAGGTGTAGTGTATCTCCTGGTGTCACTGTGTATGGGTTCCAACGGATCATATTAGGTTAGTGTATCTCCTGGTGTCACTGTGTATGGGTTCCACGGATCAATATTAGGTTAGTGTATCTCCTGGTGTCACTGTGGTATGGGTTCCCACGGATCAATATTAGGTTAGTGTATCTCCTGGTGTCACACTGTGTATGGGTTCCACGGATCAATCTAGGTTAGTGTATCTCCTGGTGTCACTGTGTATGGGTTCCACGGATCAATATTAGGTTAGTGTATCTCCTGGTGTCACGTGTATGGGTTCCACGTGATCAATATTGGGTTAGTGTACTCTATTGGTGTCACTGTGTAGGGTTCTACGGATCAGTATTAGGTTAGTGTATCTCCTGGTGTCACTGTGTATGGGTTCCACAGGATCAATATTAGGTTAGTGTATCTCCTGGTGTCACTGTTGTAATCTTGTGTCCTTGTATGGTTTCCACGGATCAATATTAGGTATTGTTCTCCTGGTGTCACTGTGTATGGTTCCACGGATCATTATTGGTTAGTGTATCTCCTGGTGTCACTGTGATGGTTTTCCACGATTCAATATTAGTGTTTAGTGTATCTCCTGGGGTCACTGTTGCGTGGTTCCACGGATCAATATTAGGTTAGTGTATCTCCTGGTTCACTGTGTATGGTTCCACGGATCAATATTTAGTTAGTGTATCTCCTGGTGTCACTGTGTATGGTTCCATGGATCAATATTAGGTTAGTGTATCTCCTGGTGTCACTGTGTATGGGTTCCACGGATCATTTAGTTTAGTGTATCTCCTGGTGTCACTGTGTATGGGTTCCACGGATCAATATTAGGTTAGTGTATCTCCTGGTGTCACTGTGTATGGGTTCACGGATCAATATTAGGTTGTGTATCTCCTGGTGTCACTGTGTATGGGTTTCCACGGATCAATTTTAGGTTAGTGTATCTCGGGTGTCACTTGTATGGGTTCCACGATCAGTATTAGGTTTGTGATCTCCTGGTGGTCACTGTGTATGGGTTTCCACGGATCAAGTATTAGGTTAGTGTATCTCCTGGTGTCACTGTGTATGGGTTTCCACGGACAATATTAGGTTAGTGTATCTCCTGGTGTCACTGTGTATGGGTTCCAATCCAGATCATATTAGGTAGTGTATCTCCTGGTGTCACTGGTGTGTGGTTCCACGATCAATATTAGGTTAGTGTATCTCAGTGTTCACTGTGTATGGGTTCCACGGATCAATATTAGGATAGTGTATCTCCTGGTGTCAACTGTGTTGGGTTCCACGGATCAATTTAGGTTAGTGTATCTCCTGGTGTCACTGTGTATGGGTTCCACGGATCAATATTAGGTTAGTGTATCTCCTGGTGTCACTGTGTATGGGTTCCACGGATCTATATAGGTGGTATCTCCTGGTGTCACGTGTTGGGTTCCACGGATCAATATTAGGTTAGTGTATCTCCTGGTGTCACTGTATGGGTTCCACGGATCAATATTAGGTTAGTGTATCTCCTGGTGTCACTGTGTGATGGGTTCCCGGATCATATTAGGTTAGTGTATCTCCGGTGTCACTGTGTATGGGTTCCACGGATCAATATTAGGTTAGTGGTATCTCCTGGTGTCACTGTGTATGGGTTCCAAGGATCAATATTAGGTTAGTGTATCTCCTGTGTCACTGTGTAACTCCTGGTGTCACTGTGGTATGGGTTCCCGATCAATATTTTGGTTAGTGTATCTCCTGGTGTCACTGTGTATGGGTTCCACGGATCAATATTAGGTTAGTGTATCTCCTGGGTCACTTGGCGGGGTTCCACGGATCATATTAGGTTAGTGTGATCTCCTGTGTCACTGTGTATGGGTTCCACGGATCAATATTAGGTTAGTGTATCTCCTGGTGTCACTGTGTATGGGTTCCAAGGATCAATATTAGGTAGTGTATCTCCTGGTGTCACTGTGTAATCTCCTGGTGTCACTGTGTATGGGTTCCACGGATCAATATTAGGTTCGTGTATCTCCTGGTGTCACTGTGTAGGGTTCCACGGATCAATATTTGGTTTAGTGTATCCCTGGGGTCACGTGGTATGGTTCCACGGATCAATATTAGGTTAGTGTACTCCTGGGGTCACTGTGCGTGGGTTCCACGATCAATATTAGGTTAGTGTATCTCCTGGTGTCACTGTATGGGTTCCACGGATCAATATTAGGTTAGTGTATCTCTCTGGTGGTCACTGTGTATGGGTTCCACGATCAATTTAGGTTAGTGTATCTCCGGTGTCACTGTGTATGGGTTCCACGGATCTTATTAGGTTAGTGTATCTCCTGGTGTCACTGTGATGGGTTCCAGGATCATATTAGTTTAGTGTAATCTCCTGGTGGTCACTGTGTATGGGTTCAACGGATCAAGTATTAGGTTATGTATCTCCTGTGGTCACTGTGTATGGTTCCAGGATCATTATTAGGTTAGTGTCTCTCCTGGTGTCACTGTGTATGGGTTCCACGGATCAAATTAGGTTAGTGTATCTCCTGGTGTCACTGTGTTGGGTTCCACGGATCAATATTAGGTTGTGTATCTCCTGGTGTCACTGTGTATGGGTTCCACGGAATCAATATTAGTTAGTGTATCTCCTGGTGTCACTGTGTATGGGTTCCACGGATCAATATTAGGTTAGTGTATCTCCTGGTGTCACTGTGTATGGGTTCCACGGATCAATATTAGGTTAGTGTATCTCCTGGTGTCACTGTGTATGGGTTCCACGGATCAATATTAGGTTAGTGTATCTCCTGGTGTCACGTGTGTATGGGTTCCCACGGATCAATATTAGTTAGTGATCTCTGGTGTCACTGTGTTGGGTTCTACGATCAGTATTAGGTTGTATCTCCTGTGTCACTGTGTATGGTTCCAATGATCATATTAGGTTAGTGTAATCTCCTGTGTGTCACTGTGTATGGGTTCCACGGATCAATATTAGGTTAGTGGTATCTCCTGGTGTCACTGTGTCATGGGTTCCACGGATCAATATTTTTGTTAGTGTATCTATTGGTGTCACTGTGTTTGGTTCTAACGGATCAGTATTAGGTTAGTGTATCTCTGGTGTCACTGTGTATATTTCAGATCAATATTAGGTTGTGTTCTCCTGGTGTCACGTGTAAATCTCCGGTTTCACTGGTGTATGTGTTGTCCACGATCATATTAGGTTAGTGTATCTCCTGGTGTCACTGTGTATGGGTTCCACGGATCAATATTTGGTTAGTGTATCTCCTGGTGTCACTGTGTATGGGTTCCATGGATCAATATTAGGTTAGTGTATCTCCTGGGGTCACTGTGCGTGGGTTCCACGGATCAATATTAGGTTAGTGTATCTCCTGGTGTCACTGTGTATGGGTTCCACGGATCAATATTAGGTTAGTGTATCTCCTGGTGTCACTGTGTATGGGTTCCACGGATCAGTATTAGGTTAGTGTATCTCCTGGTGTCACTGTGTATGGGTTCCACAGATCAATATTAGGTTAGTGTATCTCCTGGTGTCACTGTGTATGGGTTCCACGGATCAATATTTGGTTAGTGTATCTCCTGGTGTCACTGTTCATTCACTGTGTGTTGTTTACTGTGCTGAATGTTTTCTGTGGCATCCAAGTCTTGTTGTCTTGTTCTCCTTTTTGGTCATTACTCATGTGTCTTTTTTCTTCTGTGTCAGGCTGGAGGGCTCTTACCAGTCGCTGCTCACGTTGTGGCACACTCTAAACATCGACCTGAAGAGCTTGCTATCCTATCAGTACCTTCTCCGGGACATCCAGCTCATTCAGTCCTGGACTCTCATCACAGTAAGTCTCCCAATGTCACCTGCCTGGGAGAGGCTTTTATCATAATTTCTTTCTTATTCCTCATTATTTTCACAGTGTGTCCTTTTCTATCAAAGTCCTCAGTTCTCTCTCTCCATGTCCAGCCTGCCACGAGCATCCGTCCTTCCTCTGGCCACGGCTCAATCTGTCTCCCATTCTCAGTAGTTCTCATGTTCCACCATCAATTAGAATGGAGACTTTAGAACGCTTCTCCTGTGTGTGGCCTGACATAGCAAACACTGATATAACTGATGACCTAGTAAACATGTTCTAACTGAGGACATAGCTAAAAACTGATTATAACTGATGTGACATAAGCTTAACAGATTATTAACTGATGAACTAGACTAACATGTATAAATGAGGACATAGCTAAACACTGATTATAAACGATGACATAAGCTAAACACTTATTATAAACGATGAAGAGCTAAACCCTGATTATTAATGATGACGTAGCGAAACACGGTTATCAAATGATAACTAGCTAAACCACTGATTATCACTGATGACCTAGCGTCTAAACACTGTTATAACTGATGACATAGCTAAAAAAACATGATTCTAACTGATGACATCGCCAACACTGATATAACTGATTTGACCTAGCTAACATCTGATTATAACTGATGACATAGCTAAAAACACATGATATTAACTGATGACCTAGATAAACACTGATTATAAAGGATACAAGCTAAACACTGATTATAACTGAGACATATTGGCTAAACACTGATTATAACACTGAGGACATAGCTAAACACGGATTATTACTGATGACACAGCTAAACGCTGATTCTAACTGTGACTAGCTAAACGTTGATTATAACTGCGGACCTAAGCTAACCGACTGATTATAACTGGATGATCCCTTAGCTAAAGCTGATTATAAACTGATGACCCTAGATAAACGTGATTTATACATGATGACCTAGTAACGCTGATGATAACTGATGACCTAGCTAAACACTTTTATCACTGATGACCTAGCTAAACACTGATTATAAAGATGACCTCGCTAAACCATGATTATAACTGATGACCTAGCTGAACATGATTATAACTGATGAACTAGATAAACGTGATTTAACTGATGACCTAGCTAAACGCTTGATTATAACTGATGACCCTAGCTAAACACTGATATAAATGATGACTAGCTAAAATATTAAACTATGATGACCTAGCTAAACACTGATTATAACTGAGGAACTAGCTAAACAATGATTTATAACTTGATGCCCTAGTAAACCGATGATTATAAATGATGACCTAGCTAACAATGAATATAACTTGATGGACCTAGCACTAAACACTGAATATAACTGATGACTAGCTAAAACGAATATAACTGATGACATAGCTAAACAAATGATTATAACGATGACCTAGCTTAAAACAGCTGATTATAATGCGACATAGCTAAAACATGATATAACTGACGAATCTAGCTAACACTGATTAACGTGATTGGACTAGCCAAACACTGATTATAAAACTGATGACCTAGCTAAAAACACTGATTATAATTGATGACGAGCTAACATGATTATAACTGATGACCTAGTAAATACTGAGTATAAAACTATGACAGAATGGGATCGTGGGTTGTTGTGCTGTTTTTCAAAGCATGTGTGCCGAAAGAACAATGTGATCAGACACCAAATGTGACCAGATACCAATGTGATCAGACACCAATGTGAAAGATACCAATGTGGAACTAGATACCAATGTGATAAGACACAATGTGATCAGACACAATGTGTGATCAGCATACCAATTGTGATCAGAGCACCGATGTGATCAGATACCAATGTGATCAGACACCGATTGCGTGATCAGAACCGAGATTGTGATTCAGACACCTGTGTGATCAGACCCCAATGTGATCCGATACCAATGTGATCAGGATACCAAGTGATCAGCTACCAACTGTGATCAGAACCAATGTGATAAGACACCAATGTGATAGACACCAATGTTGCTCAGGACACCAATGATGGATCAGCAGATACCAATGTGGATCAGATACCAAGTGCTCAGGATTACCAATGTGACAGATACCCCAGTGACGATACCCCGTGTCAGACACCAATGTGATCAGGGACACCATGTGATCAGATACCAATGTGAAGATACCAATGGACAGATACCATGTGAAGATACCGGGGGATACCCTGCAATGTCACTGTCCTCTAGAGGGAAAGAGAGGCAGAAACCTTTCACACAGGAAGACACCTCCTAATTTTTAGTTTCCGGACTTTGCACTGCAGGGGAACCATAGTTAATGTAAGGTAAGGATTTTATTAAAAACTACCACAAGTGGGGGCCAATCGGGGTTTAAATTAGTTTGTGAGGTGGAATTCCCCTTTAAGATAAGTGGATTCCTTTATGGAGAGGATCTGCCTCCTCTCTCTGACTCAATGAGCTTTTTATAAGCTTGAGCGTGTGCAGAGGGAGACAGCAGTTGTCACAGCCTTGATTGACTGCATAGGGAGGAGAGGGCCAGTTTACTAGACTGGTGCCAATAGAATGCGGTAATAAGTGCGGATTATAATCAGTGGAATTGGGCCCGGGAACTAGGGGGATTCTGGAGTTGTACCAGCAGTAAGACCATGGTGACAGGCTAGTTCGGACACGGAGGGCAGGGATTGCTTCAATGACACAACTACTACACTGGTGTTTCATCTTAACAGGAAGCTGTCCTGGACCTGCAGTAAGGCTAGGTTCACATACAGACATTGTCGGAATAGTTGGCAGTATAATGGGAGAGGCTATGTTCTCTCTCACACGCACCATATGGATTGAGGTCAGTGTAGTGACACCCCCCCCTCCCCCAGGGGAAGACTTGTACTCAGATCTGGGTCTCAAATGAATCCCTTTAAGATGTGAATTGACATTGCATGGTAAATGGCGCCATGGGAGAGATTATGAACTGTCTGGGTTAATGAGAGTGATGCAGTTCTAGTGCATTCACTGGAAGGGTACGGTGAAATCGTGATACTATATATGGATTGTGCCACAGGGGGCGTGAGTGCTGCAGAACTTTCTGGAATTGCTGTGTTGTGTTGTGGAAATGGTTTCCTGCTCAGTCCATAGGAAAACAGATGTTACCGGGAGGATTTCCTCACCGTCCCCTATGGGGGCGTAGCTGGGCTGGCAATAGGGAATGTTCTGGTTATGCACTGGGGACGTTCCGGCCTCATTGGGGGTATGGTGGAGCCCTTAGTTGGCAAATGACCCTGTGCACGGGGGCATATCACACGGCTGTTTCATTGCTCGTACGCTGTGACATCCACAGTGTGAATCGGGATCAGATGGGAGCAGAGTATTCACATATACACTCCCGTCTGATCTGGAATCTACCGATACCACGCACCCAATAGGGCCCTGCTCTGTCTTAATTCTGGTTAACACGAGGGCCCAGTGTCGGTGGTTGGCCAGCGGCGCTTTGTGAGCCGGACTCGCTGCCATTCTGCCCCTCTATGACCGGATGTTTTTGCATTGCAGCCCCGAGGAGGAAGGCCGAATGCGCTTCCACAAGCTGCAGGAACGTGCAGGATCGCGTTTGGACTTCCTGAAAACTCCGACAGGTAAGGGGGCAGAATTAGCGATTTCTTTCACTATGGGGGATTGTGGCTATAGTGCGGGCCCGGCATGTTACCCAACACCATAACCACCTGTCCTTAGGGTGCAGGTCAAACTGTTAACATCAGAAATGACGACATTGCGGAGGGAAACCCAAAAGGCAACGCTGGGCTGGATAGACCATAATCTTCACGTCAGGTAAGATGGAGTCCTGGGCATCTCATTGGCCTATATGGTTAGAGGGAACAGGGAATGTGCAGGTTGTATCCAGGTCTCTGTCTGTCGAAATGAACACAGAGATTTCATTTAGTCAAACCCTTAAAGAAACTAAAGACCAAATGTAAAAAAAATGTCCACACAAAAATCGGTCCACCCCCCCCTTACAGGCTGGTTTAGCACATTGCGTGAACAGGCTGCAGCTGCATCTAACCGCAGGTGTGGCCCAGTGGACTCATCACCGCCGGCTTCCCCATCCTGGTTTTTTCTGTGTTTTCTAGAAAAGGATCTTTTATCACTGCCCTGTTGGGGAGGGGGGGCGGATGCCCGCTGGTGGACGTTCGTTGCAAGATCGTTTAACCAGGGGGCAGAGAAAATGGGGTTTATGCCCATGGGTAGAGAACATTCCATTAGATAGAAATATGAGTGAGTGTGTTAAACATTGGACTTGTGGGGAAATGGGTGGATGTGAGAAGGTCGTCTGGGACAGAACGTTCCGTACACGTGGACTGAATGGGGACCAGTGTGCGCGGTTAAAGTCTGAAACGTTAGGTAATTGTCTTCGAAGGGGTGTGGCTCCTCCATGTACCGTATAAAACAGACCTGTCTGCTGGCCTAATACTGAGCCGTTGTTCTGTAAATAAGGCGGTAAGCCCCCCACACAGCAATATTCGCAGAGGTGAAACATGTTCTGCCCCCCTGCTTCTGGGAACCGTTCTTCCAAAAGTTTTTCCAGCGAAAATTGGGGTAAAGTTACATGGTTGGCGCAAGGTGTGGAAATTTGGATGGTCTCTTCCCATCGGATTTCAATCTGTATGGCAGATCGAAAATCCGTGGAAAACCATACGCGTATATGGTGGCTGTAAAGTGCAATACACTGTGCGATGTATCCGCTGCCAGATGGGGGGGCAAACAGCCCGCACAACAAAGTTGCCCATACATGGACGACTACGTCCGAAAACAGGCTGTGCAGACCCGTGTATTAATTTTATTACGTGTACATCGGTGGAACCCTCATGAAGCTTGGATAGATACAGATCTTATCAGGGCGTTTCTTACTAGGCCCACCTAGGGCCACGAGCATAAAATAGTGGGCCTCCATTCTACTAATGGCCGTGGATGGGCGTAACAAGTAGCTGGTGCTCCCCCATGGACGTAGGGACAGGCATGATGGGGACACGGCATAGGGACAGGAACGGCAGTGTCCATGATTACAAAAGGGTGCCGGATTTTGTAACCAGTTAGGGGGCGAGAGTTGGTTACATAGAATGGTTAATAGAACCGGTTCCGTTTGGTAGACCTTGACGTTGGGTAACATAATAAAAAAAACTTTTGGGCCCAGTTTGTGTCGTGGGTTCAGTTGTTATTTGTTACGAGTCTGGGTTTACTGACCACTTCCCAAAAACAAATCATCTCCACTCTTTACACATCGGTGGTCAGGGCACGTGGCATGACTCACTTAAATCACATATAGAATTACTGCTCAGTTACCGCCCACTAGAGGCGAGTCGTAAAGGTCCAAAATGAAGCTTAGACCCTTAATGGCTACGGAATTAATAGATCCACTCATGGGGCCATGGATAGACAGAACCGTAGAAACCACCATACCGTCTGTTCTCGTAATATAAGGGCCCGGGAACATGCTGAGAATGCCTGGAAGTGTAGTAAGATTTTTTTCTGTTTGGTCGTTGGCGTTGTGCGGCTCCTGACTATATGGTGTTGCGTGCTGGGGGGGGCTGGTTCATAGACGGTAACGTAACGGATGGTCATAGCCGGTACGTAACCGGATGGTTCAAGACTGGTAACGTAACCGGATTGGTTTCATGACGGTAATGTAACCGAGACTCGTTATTTCACTGTCAGATTTCCGGAATCAGGTGAGTGGTCAGTCAGGACCTGACTGCCAAGGAGAGTCCTCCTTGGGTCCCAGCGATGGTGGAAGGTTACCAGGGGACTGCCGCTGCGACAACTTCACCGGAGCTGAGAGATGGGCGTCTTAACGCCATCATCCCACCGACAAAAGTAGGTAAATTATCTTAACTGTGTATATTAGTGCGTGTTGTAGGGTGTATGGGGTGTGTATTGAATAGATTAGTAGGACGTGTTGATGTCTCCTCTTGACATGTAGTTAAAAGAAGCACTTTGACACCATGCAGTTGCATGATAAATTCTCTCACCTGAGGGTTAAGTAAAGGTACATTGGGCTGCGAAGTGGCAGTGAAATTTCACTGTTGATCACGGAAGGTGATGCTGGGGACCTAAAAATCTTGTGCTGCTTATACTTAAATGGCTCTGTGTTAAGTGCATCCCTGTTGGAAAGGCGATCTTGGAGTTTTGGGGTAACCAAACTTAAAGGTAGCAAGCAGTGCCAGGCGGCAAAGCCAGAGCCAGCATGGTGGTATTGGTTTGTATAAAGCGGAGGGTTATGGATTCAAGGGAGGGAAATGTAATTCTCCCTCTTTACAAAGCATTGGTAAGGCCCCTATTGGGAATATTGCAGTGCAATGTTGGAATTCTGTGTTACAAAAAGGGACATCTTTGCACTGAAAGGGTCAGAGAAGGGCAACTAAATTAAGAAGGATTGGGGAGCTTGAATATGAAGAGAGACTGGAAAGTTACAATTATGTACGCTGGAGAAAAAGGCGGCTGCGGTGGGGATATGATTATGTGTATAAAAATACATTAACGGGCCATACAATAAACTTATCGGGGGCATCCATTGTTCACCAATAGAATCATGTCAAAGGACACGTGGGACACTCCCTTAAAGACTTACAGATAACAGGTTTAGGGTTCAATCAAGTTAGGGAAAGGGTGGTAAATGTGAGAAAACGCGTAATAATAAATAAAGCTATGGAACTGTCTTCCAGTGGACGTTGTTAGGGAGGTCATTGGTCAGTTTAATGAACGAAGATGGATGAGTGTCTACAAACAAGGATGTTTACAAGTTATGGGATTGAACTAAAAGTAGTAGTGGGAAAGGGTTTGTCATGGAGAACGGTTTAAAGCTATGGGAAAACGGTCTTCCAGTGGCCGTTGTTTATGGCCGGTTCATTGGTCAGTTAATAAAAAAGCTGGATGAGGTTCTCTACAAACAACGAATGTTACAAGTATGTTATGGATGATTAAAGTTAGAGTTGGAAGGGTTTGTCACTGTGGAGAACGGTAAAGCTATGGAACTGTCCTTCCAGTGGGACGTGTTGTTATGGCCAGGTTCATTGGTAGTTTAATAAAAGTGCGATGAGTTTCTAAAAAAGGAATGTACAATTACTGGTAGTGATACAGTAAGTAGGAGTTGGAAAGGGTTGTCACTGTGAGAACGGTAACATGGAACTGTCTTCCAGTGGACGTTGTTTATGGCCAGTTCCTTGGTCAGTTACTAAAAAGCTGGATAAGTTGCTTACAACAAGGAATGTCGACAAGTTACTTGGTATGGATACATAAAGTAGGTTGGGAAAGGGTTTGTCACTGTGAACCGGATAAAGCTATGGAACGGTCTTTCCAGGGAGCGTTGTTATGGCAGGTTCAGTGGTCAGTTTAATAAAAAGCTGGATGAGTTTCTACAACAAGGAATGTTGCACGTTACTGGTATTGATTTGACCATTAACGTAGAGTTGGGAAAGGTGGTCACTGTGAGACGGTTTAAAGCTATGAAGTGCTTCCTCGGGACGTTGTTATGGTTCATTGGTGCCGTTTAATAAAAAGATGGATGAGTTTCTACAAAACCAAGGAGTTAAAGTTACTGGCTTGATACATAAAGTAGAGGTGAAAGGGTTTGTCACTGTTGAGAACGGTTAAGCTATGGAAACGGCTTCCAGTGGACGTTGTATGGCAGGTTCATGGCGTCAGTTTAATATTAAAGCTGGATGAGTTTTACAAACAAGTGAATGTAAAAAGTTACTGGTATGATAACTTAAGTAGAGTGGGAAAGGCGTTTATCACTGTGCGAAGGTAAAAGGCATGGAACGGTCTTCCAGTGACGTTGTTATGGCAGGTTCATTGTCAGTTTAATAAAAAGCTGGATGAGTTTCTACAAAACGGAAGTTAGAAGTTACGGGTATATACATAAAGTAGAGTGGGAAAGGTTGTTTGTCCACTGTGAGAGAACGGTAAAAGATATGGAACTGTCTTCCAGTGGACGTTGGATTGTTTTATCGGAGTTCATGGTCAGTTTAATAAAACGTGGATGGTTTCTACAAAAACAGGAAGTACAAGTTATGGTGGTATTGATACCTAAGTAGAGTTGGGAAAGGGTTTGTCACTGTGAGAACGGTGAAAGCTATGGAAATGTTCTTCAGGGGACTTTGGTTATGTTATAGGCAGGGCTTCATGTGGTCAGTTTAATAAAAAGCTGGATGAGTTTCTACAAAAAGGAATGTTACAAGTTACTGGGATTGATACATAAAGTTGAGTTGGGAAAGGGTTGTCACTTGTGAGAACGGTAAGATATGGAACTGTCTTCACAGTGGATGTTAGTGTCAGGGTCATGGTCAGTGGAATAAAAAGCTGGATGAGTTATGAGGTTTCTAAAACAAGGACTGTTAAGTTACTGGGATGATACAAAAGTAGAGTTTGGAAACGGTTTGTCACGTGGAGAACGGTAATGCTATGGAACTGTATTCTAGGGACGTTGGTTATGGCGGTTCATGGTCGTTTAAGAAAAAGATGGATGAGTTCTACAAACAAGGAATGTTACAAGTAGGGATGATACATAAAGTAGAAGTTGGAAAGGGTTTGTCACTGTAAGAGAACGGTAAAGTATGGAACTGTTTCCAGTGGGAAGTTTGTTATGGAAGTTCATTGGTCAGTTTTAATAAAAGCTGGATGGGTTTCTACAACACACAAGGAATGTACAAGTTATGGTATTGATACATTAAAGTAGAGTTGGGAAAGGGTTTGTCCTGTGAGAACGGTAAAGCTATGGAAACTGTCTTCCAGTGGGAAGTGTTATGAAGGTTAATTGGTCCAGTTTAATACAAACTGGAGGGGTTCTACAAACACGGAATGTTACAAGTTACGGGTATTGATAAATAAGTAGAGTTGGGAAAGGAGTTTGTCACTGTTGAAACGGTAAAGCTATGGAACTGTCTCCAGGGCGTTGTTAATGGCAGGTTCATGGTCAGTTAATAAAAAAGAGATGAGTTTTCTACAAACAAGGGCATGTTACAAGTTACTGGTATTGATACATAAAGTAGAGGTGGGAACGGGTTTGTCCTGTGAGAACGGTAAGCTATGGAACTGTTATTCCAGTGGACGTTGTTATGGAAGGTTCATTGCGTCAGTTAATAAAAAGGCTGATGAGTTGCTACAAAAAAGGACTGTTACCAAGTTACTGGTATGCATACATAAAGTAGGTTGGGCAAGGGTTTTTGTCAGTGCGAACGGTAAAGATGGAACTGTATTCCAGTGGACGTTGTTATGGCAGGTTCATTGGTCAGTTTAATAAAAAGCTGGATGAGTTTCTACAAACAAGGAATGTTACAGTAACTGGTATTGATACTAAAGTAGATGGAAAGGGTTTGTCACTGTGAGAACGGTTAACGTATGGGAAGATTCCCAGTGGACGTTGTGATGGCAGGTTCATGGTCAGTTAATAAACAGCGATAAGTTGCTAACAAACAAGGAATGTTACAAGTTACTGGTATTGATCCAAAAGTAGAGTTGGATAAGGGGTTTGTAATGTGAGACGGTAACGCTAGGGAACTGGCTTCCAGTGGACGTTGTTATGGCAGGTTCCTTGGTCAGTTTCATACACAGCTGGATGAGTTTCTACAAAACAAGGGAATGTTACAAGTTACTGGTATTGATACATAAATAGGAGGTGGGAAAGGGTTTGTCACTGTGAGAACGGTAAAGCTATGGAAATGTGACTTCAGGGACGTTTGTTATGGCAGGTTATTGGTCAGTTTAATAAAAAGTTGGATGGAGTTTAGACAAATAGGAATGTACCAGTTTCTGGTTGATACATAAAGTAGAGTTGACAGGAAATTTCCCATTGACACTTGGAGTCAGGAAGGAATTTTTTTCCCTTCATAAATTTGTGTTTTTTTTTTGCCTACTCTGGTCAACAGTTAGCAGGAAATGAAATGAGAGTTGGACTGGATGGACATATTTCTTTATTCACCTCATACTATTACTATATCTACTACTATACTATACTGTTACTGTACTTTACCTATGGAGTATAATAGATATAATTCTACTTGATATACAATATTCTGTTATAATATGTACTATACTAAACTATATTAACGGGCATGTACTATACACACTATATACTAAATACCATAGTACTTGTACTTACACTAGATACTGGACTACATATATACTGTACTATACCAATAGACGAGTACTAGGACCAGATCTGTACTTCACTATATTACTGTACTAAACGATATAGTTTACTATACCATATAATGTTATAACTAGATAATGCTACTATACCATAGGACTGTACTACACTATATACGGTATCACTAGATACGTACACAACTATATCCTAGTACTAGACCATATAACTGACGACAACATATTATACTGTAAGACCACTATTATACTGTACTACACTATAATACTGTACTACATATATAATGTACTATACCATATACTGTACTACACTATATACTTACTACACTAGAACTGACTACACCATATACTGTACTACACTCTATATGTTACTACACTATATACGTACATACTATACTGTACTATACCATATACATGTACTACAACTATATACTGTACTATACCAGTATGACTGTATATAACCATTTACGTCTACCACTATATTAACATACCATATACTGTACTTACACGATATACTATACTAATACCATATACTGTACCACACAGATACTGTACATTAACATTATACTGTCACTTTACCATTACTTTACTATATACTGTATACACTATATACTGTACTATTACCATAGACTGACCTACTACACATATAACTGTACTATTACTAATGGTGTTACGGTACTAGACCATATACTGTATACACTATATACTTAACCATATACTGTACTACACTATATTACTGTACTATACTAAATTAGAGGACTATACCATATTAAGATACTATACCTATACTGTACTTACACTTATACTGTACTATTACCCTATACTGTACAGACAATATAACTGTACCACACTATATACTGTACTATACCATAGACTGTAACGATACCTTATACTGTACTACACTATAGATCTATACCCTATACGGTACTTGAACACTAGATACTTACTATACCCAATACTGTACTACACTATAAATGTACTATACCAGATACGGGAATACACTAAGATTACTGTTTATACATATACGGGACTAGACAATATCACTGTATACACGATATAATGATTACGAGCCTATACTGTCTACACTATATTACGCTACAATAGACGGGACTACACTATATACTATTACTATACAAGATACTGTACTATACCCATATACGGTACTACACTTAATTACGGGACGATACCTACTCACTATGTACTTGTACTACACTATATACTGTACTATACCATAGACTGTATACACCATATACTGTACTATACTATATACTGTACTATTACCAATTAGGTACTAACTATATACTATACTATACCATAACTGTACCACACTAATTACGTAATACACGATATTGAATTGTACTATACCTTAACTGTACTATACCATAGATTAATAGACAATATACTTTACCACATATATACTGTACTTCCCTATACTGTACTATACATCATACGGTACTACACTATATGACTATACCATATACTCGGACTACACTCTACTACTGTACTAGACCATATACTGTTACTACACTATATACTGACGATACCATATACGGTAACTATACTATATTTGACTGTACTATACCATATACTTCTACAATATTACTGACTAACCATATACTGTACTATACATATACGGTACTAAACTATATACTGTACTACACTGCTATATGTACGACACTATATACTGTACTATACATATACTGTACTACACTATAGTACTGTACTACACTATCACTGACTACACTATATACTGTATACTACACTATATACTGGTACGATACCATATACTTGTACTATAACATATACTGTATATACTATATACTGTGACTATACCATATACTGAAGATCCCATTATAATGTATTACTTAACTGTTCTATACTATATTACTGTACTATTACTATCTCCTACTAGACCATATATGTACTAACGTATATACTGTACATACATATACTGTACTAACCATTACTGTACTATACCCTATACTGTACTTACACTATATACTGTACTATTACATCTACTGTTATAACAATATACTGTACTATACTATATACGTATATACTATATACTGTACTATACCAAAATGTACTATATTATATTACTGTACATACCATATACGTACTATACCATATTGACTGTACCTCATATATACGTACTATACATATACTGTGACTACACTATATCCTGTACTATACCATTTATACGGTACTATGACCAATACTGGACTATACACCATATACTGTAATACACTAATACTGTACTATACCATTATAATGCTACTATACCATATACTGTACTATACCATCTACTGTATATACTATATACGGGACGATACCATATACTGGACTACACGATAGACTGATACTAACTATATACGGTACTATACATATTACTGGACTATACCAATACTGTTATTATACAATTATCTGTACTATACTTATACTGTACTACACTATATTACTGTACTTACCATATATGACTTATACCTATATGATATATCTATACGGTACTATACATATCTGTACTATATATTATACTGTACTATACTTTATATCTGTACACATATATATGTTTTTAACCTATCCATATACTGTACTATTACCTAACTGGACTATATTCAGGATACTGTACTATACCATATACTGTACGATACCATATACTTGTACTACCACTATATTACTGTATCATACTATATACTGGACATACCATATACTGTCTATACCATATACGGTACTATACCATATACTGTTACTATACCACCCATATACTGTACTACACTATTACTGTTACTATACGATATCTGTACCGATTAATAATATACGTTACTATACCATATACTGTACTATACTAATACTGTACTTACTAGAGTATCCCTTCTTGTCTGGGTTTTGTGGGGGTATTGGAATGGGGATTTTTAGGAGTGGAATTTTGTACTAAGGAGGATGGAGTATAAAAGGAATTTTTCTAATTTACTAGGGAAACGTGTTGCCGAGCCAATCGGTTTAAATGGGATCCACAACCCTGCGCGTGTGTGTTGTGTGTGTGGGTGGGTGTTGTGTGTGTCTCGGCTGGGAACGGATCATGAGTAATAAACCCCCAGATACTAGATTCCCTTGTGAACCTCTTCCAGATTCTTCACTAGTTTCCCGCATTCGATAGTCTCACCATAATCCTTACAGCACAGACCCTTGCCAGAGTGTGCCTAGTCCGGGACAGATCAACAATATCATAAGATATATATATCAACGGCAATGCAAGACCAGGCAGCAATGCACAATGTGGTTGAATGGCTGTTTGGCCAACGATCTTTCATGTCATAATTTTTAAATTGGCCGACACGGGTCGGGCTCGTTTGCCTGATTATAAGTCCCGAGCGAAGGGCATTTGGGCCTAAAAAAACGCCCCTACACAGAATGAAGGCGGCGTGTAACCCCCCCCCCCATATTGCTGTCCCTGTGTGGTGTGACAAGGCTTCCTGGCGGGTACACACAGTAACGAGACAAGGACTTGGCTACGGTCGGATGGATGGTCCGTCCCTTGTTAGTGTGTGTCCAGGGCTTCTGGCGGGTGCACACAGTAACGATTATAAGGGCTGATACTGTGGATCGGATGGTACGTCCTTTGTTAGTTGTGTACAAGGCTTATGGCGGGTACACACAAGTACGATAAAGGGCTGATATGTCGGATCGGTTGTACCGTCCTGTGTTAGTGGTGGGTACAAGTGCTTTCATGGCGGGTACACACAGTAAGATTAAAAGGGCTATATGTCAGATCGATGGTACCGTCCCTGTGTTAGGGGTGTGTACAGGCTTCATGGCGGGTACACACAGTAACGATTAAAGGGCTGATACTGTCGGCTCGGATGGTTACCGTCCCTGTGTTAGTGGTGTACAAGGATTAATGGCGGGTACACACTTTTTGGTCGAACGATAAAGGGCTGATTACTGTCGGATCGGATGGTACCGTCCCTTTGTTAGTGTGTGACAAAGGCTTCATGGCGGGTACACAAGTAACGCTAAAGGGGCTGATGCCTTCGGATTGGTGGTTACAGTCCTTGTTAGTGGTGTGTACAAGGCTCATGGCTGGGTACACACAGTAAACGATCATAAAGGATGGTACTGTCGGATCGGCTGGTGAAGTCCGCTTGGTTAGTGTGTGTACAGGCTCCTGGAGGGTGGTACAAACCGTACACGCATTTTTTTTTTAATAAGGATCTACTGTAGGATAGGGATGGTACCGTCCTTGGTTTAGGTGTGTTTGTACAAAGGCTTATGGCGGGTACACACAGTAACGATTAACGGGCCTGCTACTGTTCGATCGGTTGGTAACCGTCCCTTTGTTAGTGTGTGTACAAGGTTCATGGCGGTGTAACACCAGAACGATAAAGGGCTGATTAGCGGATCGGTGGGTACTCGTCCCTTGGTTAGTGTGTGTACAAGGCTTCATGGAGGGTAAACACAGGAAGAAAAGGGCTGATAGTGCGGACGGATGGATGTCCCTTGGTAGTGTGTGTACAAGGCTTCATGGCGGGTACACACGTAACGTCAGGGCTGATACATGTGGAATCTGGTTGGTTACCGTCCCTTTGTTAGTGTGTGTACAAGGCTTATGGCGGGTAACACACGTACGATAAAGGGTGATACTTGTCGATCGGATGGTACCGCCCTTTGTTAGTGTGTGTACAAGGCGTCTGGCGGGTACACACCAGTAACGAAAGGGCCTGACACTTGTCGGATCGGGATGGTACCGTCCCTGTTAGTGTGTGATACAAGGCTCAGGGCGGGTACACACCGTAAGATAAAGGGCTGATGCTGTGGATCGGTTGGTACCGTCCAGTTGTTTAGGTGTGTACAAGGCTTCATGGGGGGTAAACACGTAATCGATAAAGGGTGATATACTGTCGGATCGGATGGTACCGGTCCCTTTGTAGTGTGTGTACACAGGCTTCATGGCGGGAACCACACAAGTAACGATAAAGGGCTTGAGACTGTCGGGATGGATGGTACCGTCCCTTTGTTAGTGTGTGTACACGGCTCATGCGGGGTAGGGTACACACAGGAAAGATTAAGGGCTGATACTGTCGGAATCGGATGGTACCGTCCCTTTGGTTAGTGTGTGTACAAGGCGTCATGGCGGGTTACACACAGTAACGATTTAAAAGGGTGTACTTGTAAGATCGGATGGTACGTCCCTTTTTAGTGTGTGTACAAAGCGATTCATGGCGGGTGGGGTACACACAGTACGATAAAGGGGCTGATTACTGGGATGGATGGACGTCCCTTTGGTAGTGGTGTTAAAAGGCTTTCCATGGCGGGGGTACACAACAAGAGAGTAACGATAAAGGGCTGATACTGTCGGATCGGATGGTACCGTCCTTTGTAGTGGGTGTGTACAAGGCTTCATGGCGGGTACTACACTCAGTAACGATAAAGGGCTGCTGATTACTTCGATCGGATGTGTACCGTCCTTGTGTAGTGGGTGTAAAGGCTTCATGGCGGGTACCACACAGAGTAACGGAATAAAGGGCTGATACTGTTCGGATCGGATGGTACCGTCCCTTTGTAGTGTGGTACAAGGCTTCATGGCGGGTACACACAGTTAACGATTAAAGGGTGGATACTGCTCGATCGGATGGTTACGTCCCTTTGTTAGTGTGTGTACAAGCTTCATGGCGGGTAAGCACAGTAACGATAAAGGACTATACATGTCGGATCGGATGGTCCGTCCTTGTAGTGTGGTGTAAAGTTCATTGCGGGTTACAACAGTAACGATAAGGACTTGATACTGGCGGATCGGATTGGTACCGTCCCCTTTGTTAGTGTGTGTACAAGGCCTTTCATGGCGGAGGTAAAACAGAACGCTAAAGGGTGATTACTGTCGTATCGGATGGTACCGTCCATTTGTTCGTGGGTGTACAAGGCTTCATGCGGGTCACACTAGACGAGAAAGGGCTGATGCGTGGAGCGGTTGGTTACCGGCCCTTGTTAGGGTGTGTACAAGGCTTCATGGGGGCTACACACAGTTTTTTTTTTTAAACGATAAAGGGCTGCTACTGTCGGATCGGATTGGTACCGTCCCTTGTTAGGGTTGTGTACAAGGCTTCATGGCGGGTAACACAGTAACGATAAAGGGATGATACTGTCCGGATCGGATGGGACCGTCCCTTTGTAGTGGTGTACAGGCTTCATGCGGGCGTACACACAGTAACGATTAAGCTGATACGGTCGGGGATCGGTGGTTACCGTCCCTCGTGTTAGTGTGGTACAAGGCTCATGGCGGGTACACACAGAGTCAGATTAACGGGCTGCTACTGCGGGATCGGATGGTACCGTCCCTTTGTTAGGGTGTGTACAAGGCTCATGACAGGTAATACAAACAGTTAAACGATAAAGCGGATGATACTGTCGAGCGGATGGTACCGTCCCTTTGTTAGTGTGTGTAACAAGGCCTTCATGGAGGGTTACACACAGTACGATAAAGGGCTGATTGCTTGTCGGATGGTTGGTACCGTCCTTTGTATGTTTTAGTGTGTGTTACAAGGCTCATGGCGGGTACAACATAACGATAAAGGAATGTTGATTACCGTCGGATCGGATGGTTACCGTCCCTTGTTAAAGTGGGGTACAGGGCTAATGTCGTGGTACAACAGAACGATTAAGGCGCTGATACCGTCGATGGATGGTACCGGCCCTTGGAGTGTGTGTACCAAGGCGTCATGGAGGTTACACACAGAACGATTAAAGGGGGCTGATACAGTCGGGATCGGTGTACCGTCCGTTATTAGGGTTGTACAGGCTTCATGGCGGGTACAAACAGTAACGATAAAGGGCTGATTACTGTGGATCGGATGGTACCGCCCTTGTTAGTGTGTGTACAAGGCTTCATGGCGGGTACACAACAGTAACGATTAAGGCTGGCATCTGTCGGGGGAGGTAACGTCCCTTTGTGAGTGTTGTACAAGGCTTCATGGCGGGAAAGCAGAACGATAAAGGGCTGATCTGTCGGATCGGCTGGTACGTACTTGGTTAGATGTGTGTACAAGGGCTTCATGGAGGGTACACACAGTAACGATAAAGGGGTGATACGCAGATTCGGATGGTGGTACCGTCCTTTGTAGTGTGTGTACAAGGCTTCTGCGCGGTAACACAGAAGATAAAGGCTTGAGTACTGTCGGGATCGGATGGTACCGTCCCTTTGTGTGTGTGTACAAGGCCTTCATGGCTTGGGTACACACCAGTAAGTAACGATTAAAGGGCTGATACTGTCGGATCGGATGGTACGTCCTTTGTTAGATTGTGTAAAGGCTTCATGGCGGGGGGTACCCGCAGTACACGATAAAGGGCTGATACTGTAGATAGGATGTACCGTCCATTTGTTAGTGTGTGTACAAGGCTTCATGGGGGTACAACATACGTCAAGGGCTGCTACTGGTAGGATACGGATTGGTACCGGTCCATGTTGAGCTGTGGTTACAAGGCTTCATGGGGGTACACACAGTAACGATAAAGGAGTGATTACTGTCGGATCGGATGGTACCGTCCCTTGTTTAGGTGTGTACAAGGCTTCATGGCGGGTACAAACAGTAACGATAGAAAGGGCTAAAATGTCGGATCGGATGGATTGGTACCGTCCCTTTGTTAGTGGCGTTTTTTTTGTTACAAGCTTCAGGCGGGTAACCACACAGTAACGATAAAGGGTCTGATAATGTCGGATCGGATGGTACCGTCCTGTGTTTAGTGTGTGTTGTATAGGCTTCATGGCGGGTACACACATAACGAAAAGGGCTGATTTGTTACTGTCGGACTAGGATGGTACGTCCCTGTGTTAGGGGTGTAAAAGCGTCATGGCGGGTACAACCGTAACGCGATATAAAGGGCTGATTACTGTCGGATCGGATTGGTACCAGTCCCTTTGTTCGTGTGGTACAAGGCTCATGGCGGGTACCACAACAGTAACGATAAAGGGCTGCTACTGGTCGGATCGGATGGTACCGTTCCCTTGTTCAGTGTGTGTACAAGGCTTCATGGCAGGGTTAAACACAGTCACGCAAAGGGGCGATATGTCGGATAGGATGGTACCGCCCTTATAGTGTGTGTACAAGGCTTATGGCGGGTACACACGTAAACGATAAAGGGCTGATACTGGCGGATCGGATGGTACCGTCCCCTTTGTAGTGTGTGTACAAGGCTTCATGGCGGGTACACCCAGTAACGATAAAGGGCTGATACCGTCGGATCGGATGGTTACCGTCACAGTGTTAGTGGTTTGCACAGTTCTCCAGTGCTTCCGAGACTGAATGAACGTTCACGGGAACGGACTTGGGATCTTTTGGAAATGCAAAAAACGTTCCCTCCTGCCACGGTAATCTGCACTACAGTATAGGGCCGGGGGGGGAAATCGCAGTCCCCATCTGACTTACATCCAATACATCGGGAGAAACACGTGAAGTGTGTAGTCATCTTCAATGGACCCGAGGAAGGGAAATAGCTCCTTATCTGTGATCATGATCCCAAACCCCTTTATTATGAATGGGTATTCGCCAGGATGTGTGACCCAATCATTCAGTATGGCTTGGACTGCTAGCCGAGCATTCGGGATCTGTAGAGGAATAGGTAGGCGACGCAAACCTCAGTAACTGTAGCCAGAGGCTTATTTTGATATATATTGGTCTCTTTCCCTCCCCGTTCTATTCTCCTTTTAAACGCATGGTCAAACCCCCCCATGTAGTTAGCCGTCACGCCCAAACCCGAGCCGAGGTCCATGGAACGCCCAGTCCGGGGACAAGGAGGAGACGAGTGCAGATTGTAGTGCCAACGTTACCAGGGCCACCTGGAGGTCCGGTAAGATCGAACCATCAAATCTTACCTGTGAGCGTTCCTCCTGAGGGCAGAGAAGGGACCCGGACTGGGGGTGGGCTTGTGGGGACAGTGGAGGGGCTGTAGGTCACAGGCAGCAAAAAGGGGTGAACGTAGGTGGCGCAGTGACAAGAACGAGCCCAAAAGAAAGGGAAGCAGAAAGGATCCCCAGGGAACGGAAGATTCATCCCCAGCAGGGAAGCCCCGGGGACAAGGTGCTAATGACGTTGCGAGATATACCCTTCCGCAAATGGCATCTTCTCTCTTGGGATCTGATTAAGCGATGCTGTTATCCGCAAAAGCAGCGTGGCCGCACCTAATGGGATCCATCATGCCATCCGCTCGGTAGCTGCAGCTGAGAGAAATTATGAACCTCCGTCCAATGGTTCCGCTGTGCCCACGGGGGTCTCTTGCTGTGCAATGTTCTCGGTACATACCATCTCTGCTCTCATACTGTACCGCTCGTCTGCCTCCGATCTCAGTCGCCCCCATTGCCAAGTTCCATACCAATATTATACGATGTGCCCTCCAATCTTGCCTGCCACCATAATGTACCCGCCATTCTTGTTATCGGTTAATTGGTACCAACCACAAACCTGGCACTGTGTACTGTAAACTTATGCTGCCCATATTAAATGACATTCTACACTCTGCCAGATTATGCCAATCTCTCTACAAAGCTTGTGTTGTTACCGATTTACCCCTGTCTGGCTCAGAATCTCGCTTTACCTCCATGACCCTGCCCCCTCTGTGCGGATAGAATTCGTCCCAGTCTGTGCCCTTTACAGTACCCGCGCCCCCCGTACAGACCACCCTTGTGCCATATTATACAGTATCTCCACGGGAATTGTTTTTACGAGAGGGGCCAGAGCAGGTGCCAATTTCCCATGTCCCTGAACTTCCAATCATTAACCCTCTGTGTAAAAGCTCAGCTGGTGGATGAGCCTGTAACTCGGTCCAAAAACAAGATGAAAGGGTTACTTTGTGGCCCCCTCGTTACCTTCGAAACTGCGGAGTTAATGTTTCTGTTAAATAGTGTAGTTCACTTTAAAGGGGTTAACCCGAACATTGCTTATGGCTCCCCCTAGGGAAACCTTGTGTTTAGTAATCAGCCGTTGATGATGTTTCCATTTACCAGGGCCATGCCGATTGACATGAACCGATGTGACCGGACCGACCAACAGGAAAACCTGGAACAGGCATTCGGGAAGGGGAGAGCGGGACCTGGGAGTACCAGGCTGCTTTGACCCAGAAGGTGTGGTACCTAACGGCGACCGTGGGGGCCTGGTAATTGGTAATTTGCCGTAAGTCCTGGCACTGGAGGGGAGGATCTGCCGTCCTACTGGGACCCCTTTGTCCTTGGGCAGATGTGGACGTCCACAGCCGATGAGAAACGTCCATGATCACCTACGTGTCGTCTCTGTACGAGCCATGCCCAGGTGCCCCCGATGTGCAGGATGGCGTCCGCGACCTTGTTACGGACCCCTTGGTGGCCCTGTCGCTCTTGGTTCCTCCTAACGATCCTGTTGGAAACCATCTCGTTACCTCCCCCCACCTGGCAGGAGCTGGAACTGCGTGGCCGAGTATTACAGAGCGTCACCATGCTTCCTTCAGTGGAGCCGGCACTACACCGGTGTCTTCTGAAGAGAGATATTCCCAGCCAAGCTACGAGGGGAGATCGAGGTACTTTAACTGTACTGTAGGTCATGGGATCCACAATGCATTGGGAATCCCAAATATAAAAACCAAAAAACTACTTTCTGGGGGTGGGGGGGGTGGGGATTGAGCGACAGTTTGGTTGCGATCATCAATTCCATGGTGCGGGGGGGTACCTGCCCCCAATCATCATGTCAAATTGACCTCCGCCTACTTAAAGTTAAAGGATCCCAATGCCAACCAATGGAAAACTTTTTCCATCTACAGCCCCACACATTGCCGTATCGCCACCAGAGTGCCACACACTAGGAGATATTGGATAGATTGGGTCTAAGAGGAAAGTCTAATCTCGTACGTTCCCGACAACCCCTCCTGCTCCATTTAGTTCGCGGGTTTCCGGTAGTTCGCACAAGGCGGGTGGTTCATCCAGAATCAGTGCGGAATGTCGAAGGTAAGTTCTAATGTACTGGCACCTTTCCCAGATGCCCCTGTGACTTAGATCTGATGGGGATCTGCAGGGGGACGTTCATGTGGGCGGATTGATGACTCTGACACTGTGAATCTCCCCAGATTATGTGGCGCCAATTCCTCAAATGTAAAGAAGGAGACAGATGTCCCAGAAGGAGGCCGAACAAGAACCAGTCCCAAGCTGCTTCGCATAGAGTACCAGTCTTAGAGGTAAGCAGGAATGGCACCCTGTATTGGGAATACCCTGTTGTATTGGGGAATAACCTGTATTGGGGAATACCCGGTATTGGGAATACGCAGGATGGTACCCTGTTTGGGAATAAACAGGGATGGTACCCTGTATTGGGAATACGCAGGGATGGTACCCTTTATTGTGGAATACGCAGGATGGTACCCTGTATGGAATACCCTGTATTGGGATACGCAGGAGGGTACCCTGTATTGGAAAATACGCGGATGGGACCCTTGTTATTGGGAATACCCCTTTTGTATGGGAGTACGAGGAGGTACCTTGTATTGGGAATACCCTGTTTGGGAATACGGCAGGATGGACCAGGTATTGGGCATCCCCTGTATTGGGAATACACAGGATGGTACCCTGTATTGGGAAATACGCAGGATGGTACCTGGATTGGAATACCCTGTATTGGGGAAATACGGCCGGATGGTACCTGTATGGGAATACCTGTATTGGGAATACGCAGGCTGGTACCCTGTATTGGGAATACGCCAGGATGGTACCCTGTATTGGAATACCCTGTATTGGGAATACGCCAGGATGGGTACCTGTATTGGGAATACGGTATGGGGGAATACGCAGGGATGGTACCTGTATTGGGAAATTATGCAGGATGGTACCTGTATGGAATACCCCTGTATTGGGAATACGCAGATGGTACCGTGATTGGGAATCCCGTATGGGGAAACGAGGATGGTACCCTGTTATGGGGGAATACGCAAGGATGGTACCCTTATTGGGATACCCTGTATGGAATACCAGGATGGTACCCTGATGGAATACCATGTATTGGGAATACGCGGGATGGTAGCTGTATGGGGAATTACCCTGTATGGGGATACGCAGGGCAGGATGGTTACCTGTATTGGAATACGCAGGCGATTGGTACCTGTAGGGGGACATACCTGTATGGGACTACGCCAGGATGGTACCTGTATTGGGAATACCGGTATGGAAATCGCAGGTGGATGGTACCTGTTGGGAATACGCAGGCATGGTACCCGTGTATGGGAATACCCTATTGGGAAAACGCAGGGATGGTACCTGTTCATTGGGATACCTGTATGGGGAATCCGCAGGATGGTACCCTGTATGGGAAACGCAGGATGGTACCCTGTATTGGGAATACCCTGTATGGGATACGCAGGGATGGGTACCCTGTATGGGAATACCCTGTATTGGAATCACCTGTATGGGATACGAGGATGGTACCCTGTATTGGGAAATACCTGTATTGGGAATACGCGGAGGGTACCCTCGTATGGGAATACCCTTATTAGGAATAGCAGGATGGCACCCTGTAGTGGGAATACCCTGTTAGTGGGACATACGCCGGATGGTACCCGTATTGGGAATACCCTGTATTGGGATACGCAGGATGGTTACCTGTTATTGGGAAGTACCCTGTATTGGGAAGACCAGGATGGTACCTGTATTGGGAATAACCTGTATTGGGGGAATACGCAGGTGACCGTATTGGGAATACCCTGTATGGGGAATACGCAGGATGGTACACGTATTGGAATACCCGTATTTAGGAATCGCAGGATGGCACCCTGTATTGGGAATACCCTGTATGGGAATACGCAGGATGGCACCCTGTATTGGATACCTGTATGGGAATACGCAGAGGATGGTTACCTGTCTTGGGAATACCTGTATTGGAATACACAGGATGGCACCCTGTATTGGGAAATACGCAGGATGACCCTAGTATGGGAATACCCTGTATTGGGATACCTGTATGGGAATACGCAGGATGGTAACCTGTATTGGGAATACACAGGATGGTACCCTGTATTGTGAATACCCTGATGGGACATACCCTGTATTGGGAATACGCTGTATTGGAATACCCGTATTGGGAATACCCCTGTATTGGGAATAAGCAGGCATGGTACCCTGTATTGGGAATACAAGGATGGTGACTCTGTATTGGGAATCCCTGTATTGGGAATAGAGGATGGTACCCCTGTATTGGGAAAATACCTGTATTGGGACTCCGCAGGCTGGTAGCCCTGTATTGGGAATACCTGTATTGGGGATACACAGGATGGTACCCTGATTGAAAATTATCCCTGTTGTATTGGGAATACGCAGGCTGGGGACCCCTGTATTGGGAATACCCGTATTGGGACTACACAGGATGGTCCCTGTAATTGGGAATACGCAGGATGGTACCATGTATTGGGAAACGCAGGATGGACCCTGTATTGGGAATACACAGGATGGTACCTGTATTGGGAATTACCGGTATATTGGGACTACGCAGGTGGTACCCTGTAGTGGGAATTTACCCGGTATTGGGAATAATACAGGATGGACCCTTGTTGGGGAAGACCATTATTGGGAATAATCAAAGGATGGTAACCCTGTATTGGAAATACCTGTATTGGGAATAGCCAGGCGGTACCTGTATGAGAAATTTACCCTGTATTGGGAGATACAACAGGATGGTTACCCTTATTGGGGAATCCCCGTGTATGGGAATACACAGGATGTACCCTGTTTGGGAATACCCTGTGTTATGGGGATCTACAAGGATGGTACCAGTATTGGGAATTACACAGATGGTACCCTGTATGGGAATCACAGGATGGTTACCCTCGTATTGGAATACACAGGAGGATGGTACCGTAGGGGGATATTACCCTGTATTGGCGGAATACACAGGATGGTACCCTGTATGGGAAATTCCACAGGATGTACCCTGTTATGGGGAATACCCTGTATTGGGAATACACAGGAGGTCCCTGTATGGGAATACCGTATGGCATACACAGGATGGTACCCGTATGGGAAAATACCTGTATGGGGAATAAACGGCTGGTACCGGATTGGGAAACCCTGTATTGGGAAACACAGGATGGACCCCTGTATTGGGGAATACCATGTATTGGGAAAGAATACACAGGATGTACCCTTGTATTGGGCATTACCCTGTATTGGGAATACCCGGATTGGGAATACCCGGATGGGAATACGCAGGATGGTCCTGTATGGGAATCCCTGTATGGAATACACAGGATGGTACCCTGTATTGGAAATACCCAGTAGTTGGGAATACCCTGGATTGGGAATACCCTGGTATTGGAATACGCAGGATGGTACCCTGTATTGGGAGAACCCTGTATTGGGAATACCACATGGAGGTACACGTATTGGGAAAACCCTGTATTGGGAATACCTGTATGGGGGAATCCACAGGATGGGTAACCTGTATTGGGTACCCTGATTGGGAATAACAGGATGGTAACCCTGTATTGGGAAAACCTTGTTATTGGGAATACCTGTATTGGGAATACCCTTGTATTGGGATAACGCAGGATGGTACCCTGTATTGGGAATACCCACGGATGAGTTAACCTGTATGGGGGGAAATACCCTGTATTGGGCATACACAGGAATGGTACCGTATGGGAATACCCTGTATTTGGGGAATACAAAGGATGGTACCCTGTTATGGAAATACCGGTATGGGAATACGCAGGATGGTACCTGTATTGGGAATACCCTGTATTGGGAATAAGGCAGGATGGACCCTGTCGGATACCCTGTATTGGGAATACGCAGGATGGCACCCGGTATTGGGAATCCTGATTGGGAATCGCAGGATGGGCACCCTGTTTTGGGAATACACAGGATGGTACTGTATTGGGAAACAATGACCCTGTGGGGAAGACACAGATGGCACCCGGTATGGGACTACGCAGGTGGTACCCTGTATTGGGAATACACAGCTGGCACCCGGTATGGGCTAGCAGGAATGGTACCACGGTATTGGATACCAACAGGGGTACCCTGTAGTGGGTAGGGGAATACGCCAGGATGGTACCCTGAAATTTGGGAATACGCAGGACGGTACCCTGTATTGGGAATACGGCAGGATGGTACAATGTATTGGGGATACGCAGGTTGGTACCCTGAGTGGGAATACGCACACAGGACGGTACCAGTGTATAGGAATCCGCAGGTGGTACCCTGTACTTGGGATATACACCAGGACGGTTACCCCTGTATTGGGACAACGGAAGGCTGCGACACTGTATTGGGAATACACCGGAAGGTACCCTGTATTGGGAATACATTAGGACGTTACACTGTATGGGAATAACAGGATGGTAACCTGATTGGGAATACACAGGATGGACACTGTATTGGAATACGCCGATGGTAACTGTATTGGGGAATAACACAGACGGTACCTGGATTGGGGAATACGCAGGGATGGTACCCTGTATTGGGATACACAGGACTAGGTTACCCTGTATTTTGGGATTACATAGGACGGTACCCGTATTGGGAATACACCAGTCTCTCTCATTCTGATATGTATAAATAATATGGTTTATTGTTATCACCCCATTTCACTTATTTGCCCATTTAGTGGGTCAGGGCGCGGTGTGAAGGAATGAATCGGTCTGTTGAGGTCCCCCTGGCTACCAACCCCTCGGACGGAGAGAAGGAGTGGGGTAAACTACACGTCTCATCTTGGAAACGGGAGCAGAAAATCCTGCGTATAGAGCTGGAGAGGTGAGAGAATTCACGCATTTAGAATTAACTACATGTAATTAATTGTTTATCTGAATCAAATTCTGCATCACGTTTGTTCCAGAGATACAACCTGCAATCAGTCCAGTAGGGCGGAGCCCCCTGGCATCCCCCCGGGTTCAATTGTTACCCAGTGTCACTGATGTTACAGTAACAATGAAAGGCGGCGGAGGACGCTGGAATGGAACCGTGTGAAGGGAGTGGATACATTTATATGAACAGACGTAGGGGTGGTTGGAAGGGACCGGCCAATGCATACGTCCGGGTTAGGGATCTCTCTCGGCCATGACCCGACCATTCCTATTACATTAGTATAAGAGTCACCCAGGACGTGTGTACACGTTACAATAGCCAATGATACTCACAATCACCACAGCCCCATAGCGATCCGTCTTACTACTGGCAGAATTTTCCCGCGTGGCCGGCTTCTAAACCATATGATACGGTGGTAAATTGCCGGATTGCCGTGGTACGTGTATTGAATGGGGGATTTTCCTCCTGGCGGACATTGGGTTCATAGACGGGTCACATTTTCCACTTCGGAGAATCGGTTTATTACGGGAAAAGGATTGGGGTGGTGGAAACTGGGAGATGTAACCATCATAGTGCCGCGGGTTGGTGTAATCTTCAATAGATCTTATGTAAAATTCCACTTAAAATCACCGGCAACCACGTAACCAAATATAATACAAAACCGAGTTTCCACCTCATTGATGATAACGGTCAGTTTGGTCTACGGTTGGCGGGTGCCGTCCCATTGGCTGCGTCACACGGAGTCTCTTCACTGCACAGAAGGAAACGTTTGTGTTTTGTTACCAATGGAAACTTGTACGCTCGCGCCCCCTCCCTGTCTGTTTCTTGTAGTACACGGGTTGTGGAGGAGGTCCCACATCGCGTCTGTTACAAAAACCGCCGATGACATGTGGTTTCCTCTGTGACTAATACTGAGAATCGAACGTCATTCTCTGGTGTTAGTATTTTCACCACTCGCAGGCCCAGATTACCAGATTTGTTAGTACCCACCCCCCTAGTAATTAGACCCTTCTGTAATTAGACCCCTCTAGTATTAGACACAACCTAGGATTTAGGAGCCCCCAGTAATTAGGAGCCCTAGTAATTAGACCCCCCAGTAATTAAACCCCCCCAGTAATAGGACATCCCGTAAATGACCCCCCAGTAAATTAGACTCCCCGTAGTTTATTCGAACCCCCATGTAATTAACCCCCACCAGTAATAGACCCCAGTAATTAGACCACCCTAGTAAGTCGACATTCCCAGTAATTAGACCCCAGCAATTAGAACCCCCCTAGTAATTGGACCCCAGTAATGAACCCACCAGTTAATTAGCCCCCCCTGTAATAGAATCCCAGTAATAGGACCGCCCCCGCCCCCCCCCCCCACTTAGAAACTCCCTAGTAAATGGACCCCCAGTATTAGACCCCATAGTTAATTAGACCCCCCCAGTAATTAACCCCCCCAGTAATAGACCCCCCAGTAAATGCACCCACCAGTAATTAGACCCCCCTAGTAAATTAGATTCCCCAGTAAATTAGACCCTACTGCAATTAGACCCCCTTAGTAATTGGACCCCCAGTAATAGACCCCCTAGTGATTAGGGACCCCCCAACCCAGTATTAGGACCCCCGTAAGTAATTAGACCCCCAGAATAGACCCCCTCGGAATTAGAACTCCCCTAGTAATGGGACCCCCAGTAATTAGACCACCCTAGGATTAGGGACCACCCCAGTGATTGACCCCCCAAGTAATTAGACCCCCGCATTCGACCCCCCTGGGAATTAGAACTCCCTAGTAATTGGACACCCTAGTAATTGACTCCCCAGATATTAGACCCCCCAGTAATGAGACCCCCAGTCGAAAACGAGGTGTGGGTGTGGTTGACAGTGTTATTACAGTGACGGGACACTATGTGAGTTTCCCGTTGGTGCTGGGAGTCGGTTCAAATTTAAATTAAAGAAAGGCTGTCCTGGGATGGGAGGGAGGGGCCTGGGCAACATCGTCCCCACACGGAGCAAGCATGGAGCCACCAGTCTGTAGCTGAAGCAATAAGAGAACAGTCACTGGTGGGAGTCTGTGGGGCGGGGAAAGCGTTAGCATGGGGGTTGCTGCTTGCATGGTGGGGGAGGGGCCAGGCGAGGGGGAGGGGCACTATTGGGGGAATGTACAAAGACGCGGAGCTTCTCTCGATAACGATGGGGACTCAAAGTAAATTTCAATCGCGTTCAACCCTGCGTCACCTTTATTAGAGTCCGAGTTGTTACCCTCTAAGAGAATTGGGTGCACGCAAGTCATGTGTTTGTAGCGCAGACATAAGAGATTAAAGGAGGTCACGTCCAGAAATGGCGCATTCGCGATGTGTAAATCCCACGAGGTTACTGCGCAGGCGACTTTTAGAAAACCCACACAGCGACCACAATTATGGGTACCGTGACTTTAAGATGAACTCCCCCACAATTCTCCTTATGGGTTATCGTGACTTAAGATGAAATCCCCACAAATTTCCCTAATGGGTTAGGTGGACTTTAAGATGGAAATTCCCCCACAAATTCCCCTAATGGGGTTGTAGCGTGACTTTAAGATGGCACAATTCCCCCACAATTCACCCGAATGGTTAGCGTGACTTTAAGATGGATTCCCCCACAATTCCACCTAATGGGTTTTGCCGTGACTTTAAGATGGAATCCCCCACAAATTCCCCCTAATGGGTTAGCGTGACTTAAGATGGAAATTCCCCGTTCGTGGAGGTTGGACAGACTGGCTGCCAGTGCTGGGGAATTAAACAGGTGAATCTCTCCAAATGGCAGCGATCCGGGTCCTGTCTTATATTACGGATTCACAATGACTAGACCGGAGGTTGTTATTATGATGTCATTTGATGATGTCAAAACAGATCCCCCTGTCCCCCCAGGTTGGAGCGGGAGCAGCGCATCGTAGTAAACTTCAGATGGAGTTGGCCTCTGTTGAGAGCCACTTGAACCAAGCAGACTCTCTGCTTCAGACGGAAGTAGCTCCATGTGACCCGTGTGTCGTTTTTTCGTCGGCGTCGGGATGCTCTGATTTCGCTGCTTCCTCGCCAGAACATCGTTGTGAATTGCCGGGAAAGCAGCCGCAACAGGTCCAGGGAGATAGAGCAGGAACTGGAAAGGCGGGAAGTACGATGCCATGGTTCGGTGCTTTTCAATGTCGTTTTCAGGCAATAAGATGGAAAGACACCCCAGGGAGAAAAGATGTACGAGGTAAAGTATGCTTCATTTTGATGGCACTGCTGCATGCGGGTATATTGACCATCAATGGGCATGGCAGCACAAATGTATACGCTGTATTCTAGGTGTATCTCTTCATGAAGTCTTGTTGCATACGGACAGATAAACTACGGATAAATTGGGGCTACCTCAAGTTCATACCACGTACTCAGGTTTAAACAGCAGACTTCCAGGCCAGACAGACATAGGATGACGCACCTTACGTTACCTCCAGGGGACCCTTTCAGTTGGGAGAAGAAAATCAGAAAAGTATCACTCGCGGAATGGGGGTCAGATCTTCCCAAGCGTAGAGTCCCGTTAGGGAGTCATCGGGCTTCATCAGTCATCAATGAGTTCAGAGCCAAGATTTGATACGGGCGAAGAGCTGCTGAGGTGAGCCAGCCACCCCCCTTCCACCATATGGGCAATGTTGGACCAGTAATCCCCATCATCAGATAGAAACCACATGAGACGGAGTGGGTGCTAGTAGGGAAAGTAAGATTCTACTATTTCACTTCCCATCCACAGGGTCAGCAGTTCGCCGGGAGCGCGAGGGAATTCGTACCAGGATTATTTAGGAAAACTGGACCCCTGCAATTGCTAAATGCTGTAAGGACACGGAAACATGCTATTGCACATTTAGCAGCATGGTAAGCAGCCGGCACGTTTTACTGGCGGAACAAATCAATCAACAGAGGGAGGTTTATTGTCCTGCAACATCGACCAGCCCGTGGGCATTTTGTGTTCCTTCTAATCTAGAAGTGATATGGATATGGGAGGGGCTATATGAGGGTAGAACAAAGGGCACCACAATGAGGGCTCTGTGTATCTTACACCTCTAGTGGGTAATAGGTGGAACGCGATGTGGGGTTACAGGCACAAGGGGGGAGAACCTAACGTATCCGGCATGAGTAATGTTGGTTTCATGGTAAAGAAAAGACAAAGACCTAGCCATTGAGCTTATAGCTTGGGTTAATAAGGACTAGAGAAAATAGCCATATGGGTGGGTACATATGGTAAGAAAATATAATAAAAACCATAATATGTATGATCCGTTTAACGGGAAACTTACCTACCTTCCCTTAGAAACCTCTTTCCAAAGGCTTCGGTCTCCGACACCTAGAGAGCTTGAACGCCCTTGTTAGCGCCGCCACCAAAAAAGAAACTCATGTGCTGAAGATAAGAGGATTTTGAAGAGGGGTGAACTGCGACTGGACGGAAGAACACCAACAGGACCGGCAAGAAAGGAAACTACTCGGTTGTGCCGGTACAGTTGGCTGGGTGTGGGTTTGGGTAGTTGGACTCATTCTAGGAAGGTGTCCCTTTATTTGGCTCCATTTTTTGTAGGCTTATGCGGGAACTTGAATTTAAAGCGAAGAAGATGAAGGAGATCCAGGAACAGCGGCGATAGGTTAATGCGTGAGGATCACCGCCAGGTACACCGTGGAGGTAAAAACGTGGAGCACTGGAGACCTCTGGACATCAGTTGGGGGAATGGGGAGGGCGTGTGATCTTGTTAATACTGCCCACGGTTATGGGGGGGATTAGTTGTGGGGGGGAGACCTTGTTAAAATTGCCCACGGTATGGGGGATTAGTGTGGACTCTGGTTAATAGTGCCCCGGTATGGGGATTTAGTGTTGACCTCTGGGTAATGTGGCCCACGGGAGAGTTGGTGTCTAGAGGAGATTAATGACCGTCGTGGGTATTTGGAATTCGGTCTTAGGCTTGGGACTTTATCTATTCTGAGTGATGGGGAGAGAAAAGAAATACCTGCATTACCCTTGCAGCTGTTTCTGGGTTCCAGGGTCTATGCGACATTGGGCTTGGTTGGTCGTATGTAATTTGTCTGATGGTGTGGATCCATTAATGCTCTTTTTATCATGGAGGCTCTAATCCACGTCCACACGTTCGATCGCGGGTCCGAACCTACGACGCAAGATGTGTCCGAACATTAGTTTTGGGTGAGATAGACCCGTTTGTATGGGCCCTTTATCCAGCCAAAACGGCCGGTGGGTCGGGCAAAAACCAATCCCCAACAAACGTTTGGATCGGTTGGAAAAAGTGGCCATACACGGTGATTAGCGGGCGCAAGGAACGTTTCGGGACAAATCGTGCATCGCGGGGTGTGTACGCACCTTCGGGTTCCAGAGTGGGAACCTGCTACTCTAAGATATATGACCCTGATGATATGTCTCTGGAATTATCCAACGTTCCCCAGGCTCTTTAATGTTCTTATCATTTCCCAGGCTTTCCAGGCTGCTCTGCGAACCCAGTGGAGTTGGATGCTTCAGCTGTGCTTGCTGTATTGAGGCCCATATAAATGAGAACACAGCGTACTTCCAGGTAAACACTCTAGGGGGCCTGTTGGTGGCTGGATTTGTTTGGCTGTTAAGGCTATTTAGATAGAAACGTGGTATCCACTTACCCCCCTTTCCTGTTGCAGTCTGTGCAGACGGGAAGGACGGTTGAAGATCACATGAAAAGATCCCACGACACCATGCGCGAAAGTACATTTGCGATTAGATCATCACAGTGACTCGGCTGGAGGATTTGGTACAAGACAGTGTGGTAAGCACCAAAATATGTCAGGGCCGTGCGAGGCTATAGCCAAGATATGCTCAGTATTCCCACCTAGTTGGAGTTATTCCAGCAGTATTACCCATCACATAACTTTCAGTTTAACATTGTTCTACCCATGAGATTGTAATTGGGTTAATGTTTATTTTCTGTCCTTTGGCTATTGATTTATGGTTATTACGGCTACTGGCCTATGGTGGTTCTCCAATAAATTCCACTAAGTCTAGTCCCATTCACCTCGTGTCCCACTCTACATTCTCTATTTTTCTTTTTTGTTTGTAGGATGCAGAAGGAGCAATGAGCAATTTGTCCGAGTACAAGGGGCAAAATCGGTTCTTTAGCTTGCCAAGAGGGCAAATCCATCATTCAACTGGAAAACCACGTTAGCCCGGCCAACCGCCAAAGGGAAAACAGCCAGTACAAGCAGTGTGTGACTTACAAGCAGCTGGAGCACGGTAATTATAACCCTAACATCCGAAGGGGTTGGACCGTTAGGTGTAATCGGGAAAGTTATTAGCTGGACATTAAACGGGAATCCTTTATGACTTGGTAATCTTCCTGCAGATCACAGTTCATAAAGGTGACGCGTGGTTCGCTGGTTAGACAACTCACAGCGTTAAAGGGGAAGGTTGTCAATCGTCAGGAAGTGATGCCGAGGCCCCTCTGTATGTTTTCATGTCCCCCTCCTAACAAGGAAGATGTGGATGCTGTGCCAGGTGAGATTAATTTAACCATGACTTAAATTAGTGTTTTCAAACAAAACATGAAGTCTATGGTTAGGGTTCCCACGGATCAATATGAGGTAGTGATATACTGGTGTCACTGTTGTTAGGGGTGTTCCCATGGATCAATATTAGGTTTTAGGTGTATTCCTGGTGTTGTTCAATGGCGTATGGGTTCCAAGGATCAAATAGGTTAGTGTATCTCTGGGGTCACTGTGTGAGGGTTTCAGATTTCAATATAGGTTAGTGTATTCATGGTGTCATGGTGTGGGTTCCAGGATTCAGTAGTAGTGGGTGTAGCCTGGTGTCATGTTGTAGGGTTCCACGGATCAGTATTGTTTAGTGTATCTCATGGTGTCACTGTGTATGGGTTACAAGGATCAATTTAGGTTAGTGTAAATTCTCTGGTGTCATGTGTAGGGTTCAACGGGAATCAATATTAGGTTAGTATATCTTCTGGTGTTCACTGTGGTATGGGTTCCAAGGATCAATATTAGGTTGTGTTATCTTTCCTGGTGCAAGTGGTATGGTCCAAGGGATACAATATTTGTTGACGTATTAGTTGTATCTCCTGGTGTCACTGTGTATGGGTTCCAAGATCAATATTAGGGTAGGTATCTCCTGGTGCACGTTGTATGGGTTCCAGGATCATTATTAGGGATATTTGTTTAGTTTTGCTGTTTATTTTTTTATTTTTTTATATTTATTTTTAGTTAGATTTAGTTTTTTTGATCTAGTTATTTTTTTAGTTAGCTTAGATAGGGTATAGTTTAGTTTTTATTTTTAGTTTTTTTTTGTTTTTATTAGTTTCAGTTTTTTAGTAGTATCTTGATTATTAGTTTTTTTATTAGGTTATTAATTTAGGTTTTAAGTGTTTAGTATTTAGTTATAGTTTTAGTTTTATTAGTTTTAGTTATGTTTAGTTTAGTTTAGTGTTTTTTATTAGTTTTATAAATTAGTTAGTTTATTTTTAGGGTAGTGTTAGTTTATTATAATTAGTTTTATAGGGTTTTAGTTTTTTTAGGTTATTAGTGATTTATTAGGTTATAGGTTATTTAGTTTTAGTGTTTTTTTCTAGTAGTTAGTTTAGTAGTGGTTGTTAGTAGTTTTTTATTAGGTTTATTTTGAGATTAGTTTTTTTAGTGTTTTAGTTTTAGTTAGTCGTGTTTTAGTTTTTATAGTGTTGTTTTTATTTAGTATTTAAGGTTTATTAGTTACCTAGTGTTTAGTTAGTATTAGTTAGTATAGTTTATTTTTTTTTTATAGTTTTTTTTTTAGTTTTAGTGTTTTAGTTTTTTAGTTTAGTGGAAGTTTAGATTAGTTAGTTTAGTTTTGTTTTTTTTATTTATATTTTTTTAGTGGTTTTTTTTTGTTATAGTACCCATTAAGTTTAGTTTATTTAGTTTAGTTTTTAGGTTTTTTGTATTAGTTATATAAGTGTTAGTTAGTGTTTTATTTAGTTTAGTTTTTATTTTAGGTTTTTTTATAGTTATTTATATAGTTCTATTTTATTTTTTTTAGTTTTTAGGTATGTTTTTGTTAGTAGCTTAGTATTAGTTTAGTTTATTTTAGTTTAGTAGTTTTAGTGTTTTGTTATTTAGTTATATATTAATTAGTGAGTTATTTTAGTTTTTATCTAAGTTTTAGTAGTTTATAGTGTATCTAATGGTTTGTCATGGGTATGGGTTCACGGTCAATATTAAGGTTAGTGTATCTCCGGTGTCACGGATGGGTTTCCACGGATCAGTATTAGGTTAGTGTAATCTACTGGGGTGTCACTGGGTATGGTTTTCCACGATCAGTATTCGGTTAGTGATCTCCTGGTTCGTCACTGTGTATGGGGTGCAACGGAATCAGTTATAGGTTAGTTGTATCTCTGGTGTGTCACTGGGTTATGGGTGGGTAAACGGATCAATATAGGTAGTGTATCTCCTTGTGTCACTGTGTATGGGTTCCACCGGATTCCATATGGGTTTGAGGTATCTCATGGTTTGTACTGTGTAGGGTTTTCCAAGGATCAATATTTAGCGTTCGTGTATCTCCTTGGGGTGTCACTGTGTATGGGTTCCACGGATCAATAGTAGGTTAGGGTATATATGGAGTGTCATGGTATGGGTTCACGGCATAGTATTAGTTAGTGTATCCCTGGGGTCACTGTGTAGGGGTTCCATGGATCGTATTAGGTGTGTTGTATCTCATGGTGTCACTGTGTATGGTTTCCAGGCTCAAATTCGGGTAGTAGTGGTATCCTCCTGGTGTCAATGGTACTGGGTTCCAAACGGATCAACAGGTTAGTGTATCTTCTGGTGTCCCACTGTGTATGGGTTCCACGGATCAGTATTAGGTTAGGTATCTCCTGGTGTCATGTGTATGGGGTTCCACGGATCAGTATTAGGTTAGGTATCTCTCGGTTGTCACTAGGTGTGGGTTCCACGGATCAGTATGCATTAGGTCAGGGTATCTATGCGTGGTGTCACTGTGCGTGGGTTATGAGCCACGGACAATATTAGGTTAGCTAGTGTTTGTTGTCTCTCTGGTGTCACTTGTGTGTGGGTCCACGGACAATATTAGGTTAGTGGATTCTCCTGGTGTCACTGGTGTGGCGTTCCACGGATCCAATTAGGTTAGTGTATTCTGGTGTCCACTGTGTATGGGTTTCCACGATCAATATTAGGTTAGTGTATTCCTGGTGTCACGGTGTATGGTACCGGATCAATTTAGTTTTGTATATCCTGGTGTCATGTGTTTATGGGTTTCCACGGATCCAATATTAGGTTTAGTTAGTGTATCGCCAGGGTGTAATGTGTGTGGGTTTCCAGGATCAATATTTAGTAGGTATTCTTGGGTCACTGTGTATGGGTTTCCAACGGATCAATATTAGGTTAGTGTATTCTCGGGTGTCACTGTTATGGGTTTCCAGGATCAATATTAGGTTAGGTATCTCATCGGTGTCACTGGTCTGGGTTCCACGGATCAATCTTAGGTTAGTGTATATCATGGTTTGTCAATGTGTATGGGTTCCACGGATCGTATTAGGTTAGTTATCTCCTGGTGCAACGTGTGTGTATGGGTTCCACGGATAGATTTAGGTTAGTGTATCTCTGGGTCACTGTTGTATGGGTTCCACGGATCAATATTTTCTCTCCTGGTGTCCACAACTGTGTATAGGTTCCACGGATCAGATTAGGTTTATAGTTAGGGTATCTACTGGTTCACGGTGTATGGGTTTTCCAGGGGATCAATATTAGCTTAGGGTATCTCCTTGGGTCACTGTGTATCGGGTTCCAGGATTCAAATATTAGGTTTAGTTATTCCACGTATCTCAACTGGTTGTCACTGGCGTATGGGTTCCAAGGATCAATATTAGTTTAAGTGTATCTCTGGGTCACTGTTGTATGGGTTCCACGGATCATCAATATTTGAGTTAGGTTATTATTGGTGTCATGGTATGGGTTCTAGGATCAGTTAAAATTTAAGGGGGTTACGTGTATATCGCCTTGGTGTCACTGGTGTTGGGTTCCAAGGATCAATATTAGGTTAGCTTGTATCTCATGGGGTACTGTGTAATCTCCTGGTTGTCACTGTTGTAGGGGTCCACGGAATCAACGATAGGTTAGTGATTCATGGTGTCCACTGTGTATGTGTTCCAGGATCACTATGTGGTTAGTGTATCTCCTGGTGGTGTCACTGTTGTATGGGTTTCCACGGATCATATAGGTTAGTGACTGCCTGGGGTTCACTGTGCTGTGGTTCCACGGATCAATATTAGGTAGTGTATTTTCTGGGTCA
>JAACNH010000037.1:248689-261378 GCA_019447015.1 Hymenochirus boettgeri | reverse complement strand
CAAACAAACATGAAGTCACTGTGTATGGGTTCCACGGATCAATATTAGGTTAGTGTATCTCCTGGTGTCACTGTGTATGGGTTCCACGGATCAATATTAGGTTAGTGTATCTCCTGGTGTCACTGTGTATGGGTTCCACGGATCAATATTAGGTTAGTGTATCTCCTGGTGTCACTGTGTGTGGGTTCCACGGATCAGTATTAGGTTAGTGTGTATCCTGGTGTCACTGTGTATGGGTTCCACGGATCAGTATTTGTTTAGTGTATCTCCTGGTGTCACTGTGTATGGGTTCCAAGGATCAATATTAGGTTAGTGTATCTCCTGGTGTCACTGTGTATGGGTTCCACGGATCAATATTAGGTTAGTGTATCTCCTGGTGTCACTGTGTATGGGTTCCAAGGATCAATATTAGGTTAGTGTATCTCCTGGTGTCACTGTGTATGGGTTCCACGGATCAATATTTGGTTAGTGTATCTCCTGGTGTCACTGTTCATTCACTGTGTGTTGTTTACTGTGCTGAATGTTTTCTGTGGCATCCAAGTCTTGTTGTCTTGTTCTCCTTTTTGGTCATTACTCATGTGTCTTTTTTCTTCTGTGTCAGGCTGGAGGGCTCCCACCAGTCACTGCTCACGTTGTGGCACACTCTAAACATCGACCTGAAGAGCTTGCTATCCTATCAGTACCTTCTCCGGGACATCCAGCTCATTCAGTCCTGGACTCTCATCACAGTAAGTCTCCCAATGTCACCTGCCTGGGAGAGGCTTTTATCATCATTTCTTTCTTATTCCTCATTATTTTCACAGTGTGTCCTTTTCTATCAAAGTCCTCAGTTCTCTCTCTCCATGTCCAGCCTGCCACGAGCATCCGTCCTTCCTCTGGCCACGGCTCAATCTGTCTCCCATTCTCAGTAGTTCTCATGTTCCACCATCAATTAGAATGGAGACTTTAGAACGCTTCTCCTGTGTGTGGCCTGTGTAACCTGCCTGGGGAAGGCTTTCTTTTATCCTTCATTTCGTTATATTCCTCCTCTATGTTCACGAGTGTGTCCTTTTGTCATCAAAGTCTCCCAGTCTCTCTCCTCCATGTCCCAGCCTGCCACGAGCAGTCCCTGTCCTTCCTCTGCAGCACCGGCTCAATCTGTGCTCCCATTCTCAGTAGTCTCATGTTACACCATCAATTAGAATGAGAGATTTGAGAACGCTTCTCTGTGTGTGAGCCTGGGATTGGACTTGTTCTTTCTGTGTGTGGCTGGATTGGACTTGTTCTTTCCCTGTGTGTGGCCTGAGATTGGACTTGTTCTTTCCTGTGTGTGGCCTGGGATTGGACTGTTACCTTCTCCTGTTGGTGGGCCTGGGATTGGACTTGGTTCCTTCTCTGTGTGTGGCCTGGGATTGGACTTGTTCCTTCTACTGTGTGTGTGGCCCCTGAGATTGGACTTGTTTTTCTCCGTGTGTGGCCCTATGCGTCTCCTTTGGTGGGTGGATTGGACTTGTTCTTCTCTGTGTGTGGCCTGGATTGGACTTGTTCCTTCTCCTGTGTGTGGCCTGGGATTGGACGTGTTCTTCTTGTGTTGTGGCCTGGGATGGGACTTGTTCCTTCTCCTGTGTGGCGGCTGGGATGGACTTGTCCTTCTCCTGTGGTGGTCCTGGGATTGGACTTGTTCTTTCCGTGTGTGGCCGGGATTGGGACTTGTCCTTTTTGGGGGTGGCCTGGGATGGACTTGTTCCTTCTGCCTTGTGTGGCCTGGGATTGGACTTGTTCCTTCCTGTGTGTGGCCTGGGATGGACTTGTTCCTTCTCATGTGTGTGTGGCCTGGATTGGACTTGTTCCTTCTTCCTGTGTGTGGCCTGGATCCAGGCCACACACAGGAGAAGGACACAAGTCCAATCCAGGCCACACACATGAGAAGGAACAAGTCCAATTCCCAGGCCACACACAGGGAAGGAAACAAGTCCAATCCCAGGCCACACAAGGAGAAGGAACAGTCCATCAGGCAAACAGTCCAATGGCCACACACAGGAGAAGAACAAGTCCAATCCCAGGACCACCACAGGAGAAGGAACAAGTCCAATCCCAGGCACCACACAGGAGAAGGAAACAAGTCCATCCCAGGCCACAACACAGGAGAAGAACAGTCCAATCCAGCCACACACAGGAGAGGAACAAGTCCAATCACACGGCCACACACAGGAGAAGGAACAAGTCCAATCCCCCAAAGAATGGCCACCACAGGAGAAGGAACAAGTCCAATCCCAGGCCACACACACAGGAGAAGGAACAAGTCCAATCCCAGGCCACACACAGGAGAAGGAACAAGTCCAATCCCAGGCCACACACAGGAGAAGGAACAAGTCCAATCCAGGCCACACACAGGAGAAGGAACAAGTCCAATCTCAGGCCACACACAGGAGAAGGAACAAGTCCAATCCCAGGCCACACACAGGAGAAGGAACAAGTCCAATCCCAGGCCACACACAGGAGAAGCGTTCTAAAGTCTCCATTCTAATTGATGGTGGAACATGAGAACTACTGAGAATGGGAGACAGATTGAGCCGGGCCAGAAGGAAGGACGGATGCTCGTGGCAGGCTGACATGAGAGAGAGACTGAGGAACTTTGATAGAAAAGGACACACTGTGAAAATAATGAGGAAATAACGAAATGAATGGATAAAAGAAGCCTCGCCCAGGCAGGTTACAGCCTGGGATTGGACTTGTTCCTTCTCCTGTGTGTGGCCTGGGATTGGACTTGTTACTCTGTAACTAATTGATTTGCATTCAGTTCCGCAGTATGACACCTGAAGAATATAAACAATCTCTGCGGAACCTGGAGATCCATTACCAGGATTTCATGAGGGACAGTCAGGACTCTCAGAGCTTCCACCCTGATGACCGCATGAACATTGAGAGGGAATACAACTCCTGCACCCAGAAATACGAGATGCTTATACGGAGCCTGGAGAAAGGTAATAATAAGGGCGACAAGATGGGAGCAAGTTCTCTAGGGTTCATTGTTCTAGACCAATAAACGTCTATGAGGCGTCCATGTCATTGTCCATGTCATTGTCCATGTCATTGTCCATGTCATTGTAAGTAGAGGCCTGTGGATAGGAAGATTCACTGTTTGACTGTTTGGTCTTCAGGGGAACAAGATGAGAGCACTTGTAAGAATTACATCTCCCAGCTGAAGAACATCCAGCTGCAGCTTGAGGGTTGTGAGTCTCGCACTGTGGGCAAGATCCGAGCTCCACTGGACAGGGACCCGGTTAAGGAATGTTCCCAGAGAATCGGAGAACAGCAGGTTAGATTTAAAGCTCCAATTCTCCTTTCTGTTCTTTATATCCCTTCCCACTCTTCACTGTCCGGCTCTTCACTCTGTGACCTTTCTGTCCCATTTCTTCCCCGTTCCGCCCTTTGTTCCTCACCGTTCCCCTTTTACTCATACCAAGGCCAGGGGTGCCCCTACCTTGAAACAAACTGAAACATTTGCTCAGGGCGCGCCCCTGCAGAACACGTAGACGGCGGCAGTTAAAAAAAAGTCCTTCCTGCAATACCGCATTTTAGCACCAGTCCACCAATCAGTGTTAAGTCAGCCCTCCAGTCCACTAGTCAGTGTTAAGTCAGCCCACCATTCCCACCTCCACAAGCCATGTCTATGTTCCCTGATGAAGCCACGCCCGGTTCATGTACCACCCCCCGTCTGTGGATAGGCGGCATTTAAAAGTTGTTTCAGGTGTCAAAAACCTTAGGAACACCCCTGATCAAGGTCTGTCTGAGCTACTCTCCTGGCTGGTCCTGCAGTTTCTCGGACCTTCTCCCCTCACCTTCTTGAATCGTTTCTCACTAATTTTCCCTCTTTCAATTATTTGTTAACAGCAAATTCATTTTGAGCTGGAAGGAATCCAGAAAAACTTGGACAAGGTAAATGAGAAGACACAAAAGATCTTAACTCAGCCGGATCTTGGTTCCTCTGCCCCAGTGCTACGATCAGAACTTGATATCACTCTACAGAAGATGGACCAGGTCTACAGCTTGTCTACCATCTACCTGGACAAGTAGGTCCCCTGGGTGGTCAGCCGTCCGTGTGAGTTATTCCTTTAACTAGAATTGATATTGTGTCACCTTCTAACCCTCCGTTTTCTTCTCTTCCTCAGACTAAAGACAATCAATCTGGTGATCAGAAACACTCAGGGAGCGGAAGAGGTAGTAAAGACCTATGAGGACCAACTTAAAGATGTCCAGTCTGTTCCCTCCGATATTAAGGAACTGGAGAGTAACAAGTCAGAACTGAAGGTAATTTAATCAGGGAAGTTGGACATAAGCAGAGACAGGGCCCAGTCATAACCTGATATTACAATATTTAAGGTCCTCTGCTTGTTTATTTCAGAGGATGCGTGGGCAGGTTGAAGGCCATCAGCCACTCTTCAGCAGTCTGGAAAATGATCTCGGCAAAGCCAGGGAAGTAAGCGAGAGAATGTTGAGATCTCACAGTGAGAGGGACGTCGACCTGGACAGATACAAAGAGAAAGTCCAGCAGCTACTGGAACGTTGGCAAGCTATTGTCCTTCAGATCGAACTCCGCCAACGAGAACTGGAGCAACTGGGCAAACAACTTCGTTACTACCGGGAAAGCTACGAGTGGCTCATTACATGGATACTTGATGCAAAGAAAAGACAGGAGAAAATCCAGTCCGTGCCCATCACCGACAGTAAGACCGTCAAGGAACAGCTCCTGCAGGAAAAGGTACCTTGGGTTCCTTGGGTAACGTCTAGTACTGGTGGAAAGGTTGCAGTGGTAGTGGATTGTGGGCAGGTTTGGGGGCATTGAGGACTAAAGGCAACCCGGGTGATTTAGCAGAAACTTTGATATCATTTCTATCATTCCAATGGGTGTTTCTGTAAAACTCACACACAAACCAATAGAGTCCAGGCAAACCAGGTGGCAATTGCCCAACATTGAGTCTCTTTATTCCTCCACCCCGAACTTACGACCATTGTACGGGTGGAACCCTCCAGTACACACCGGGATTTCCCTTTCAACATAAGCACTGGTTACATTGCTCACATATTCCATGCTCATGGCCCAGACAAATGTTCACTGATTGGACTGTCAATCCCCCTAAATACACAGGAACCATCAGTTCCTCTTTCTTGATAAGTATCTGCATGTGTTTATGTTCCTTCCTTTGATAAGTATCTGCATGTGTATGTTCCTTCCTTTGATAAGTATCTGCATGTGTATGTTCCTTCCTTTGATAAGTATCTGCATGTGTATGTTCCTTCCTTTGATAAGTATCTGCATGTGTATGTTCCTTCCTTTGATAAGTATCCTGCATGTGTATGTTTCCTTCCTTTGATAATGTATCTGCATGTGTATGTTCCTTCCTTTGATAAGTATCTGCATGTGTATGTTCCTCCTTTGTAAGTATCTGCATTGTTATGTTCCTTCCTTGATACGTATCTGCATGTGCTGATAACATGTGACCAGCAGTATCTGAAACCTTGATGTGGAAGAATAGATACCCAGAGCCATCCCGTGGGTGATTGGGTGGGGGAGACGGAACCTTCCTCACCGTGGTTGACTAATGAATGGATCCACTGACCTCTTGTAATGATGTGTCGGACGCTGACTGGACCTTTGGCTTTTTCACTGGTGACGCAGCTGGTTCCACTTGGGCTTTGTACGTTACCAGCTGAAGCTCAAAAATCCTATAGGAGGAAAGAGAGTTGAGACCTGGCGGGCAGACGGATGTTGGTAGTGATGGGTCCCCTGAAGGTGGGGACACTCACCTTGATGGCGTCGATGTATTGTTGGCATATTCTGGCACTCGTCCCCTTCTCCCTGTTCTTCTCACTTTCCTCCAGGAGTATGCTGTGGGGAAAATCAGGTCAATGACGTGATCCAGGCCAGAGACTGAGACTGGTCTATCAATGAGGCCTAGGAACCCCAATAACCACATTACACCTGCCGGTTATATTAATGAGGCCTAGGACCCCAAATAACCACATTACACCTGCCGTTCTGTTGGCTTTACGTTACAATCCTGTCTGCACCATGGTTAGATATTGGATAGTTCTGGGGTAGCCCCAGTCATGACAAAGCGAGAATTTCATGGAAACACCACAAGCGAGATAAAAAGTGAAGATGGAGAGTGAAGAGATGGAGAATGAGAGATGAAGAGATGAGTTGAAGATGACAGATGAAGAGAGAGGAGAGATGGAGAGAGATGAAGAGTGATGAGAGATGAAAAAGTGGAAAGGTGAGGGCGAGATGAAGAGATGAGAGATGGAGAGTTGAAGAGATGAGAGATGAAGCGATAGAGAGATGGAGAGGGATGTTGGCGAGATTCCGAGCTGGGGGGGCGCCTGCCGCGCTGGAGAGCTGCCGCATGGCGATCTGGCGCGATGCAGCGTGGCGAGCTGGCGGCCGCTTAAGCAGCTCCGAGCGCTGGCTCGCTTCCGCGCTTGCTCGCTGCCGCGCTGCCGCGCTTGCTCGCTGCCTCTCTGGCTCTCTGGCGCGCTTCACTCGCTCGTACGCGACTGGCGCGATGCGCGCTGCGCGCGGCTGTCGCGCTGCCGCGCTGGCGCGCCCTGCCGCGCTGCCTCGCTCGAGCGCTCCGCGCTGGCGCTCTGCCGCGCTGCGCTCCTGCCGCGTGCCGACTCTCGCGCGCTGCCGCGCTGGCGCGCTGCCGCGCTTGCCGTGCCGCGCTGGCGCGCTTGCGCGCTGCCGCGACTGGCGCTCTGCCGCGCTGGGCGCTGCCGCGCTGGCGGCTTGGCGCTCTGCCGCGCTGGCGCTCTGCCGCGCGGCGCGCTGGGCTCTGCCGCCTCGCCGCTGCGCGCTGCCGCGCTGCGCGCCCTGCCGCGCTATGCGCGCTGGCGCGCTGCCCGCTGGCGCGCATGGCGCGGCTGCCTCCGCTCGCGCGCTGGCGCGTGCCTCGCTTGCGCGCTGGCGCGCTGCCGCGCTCGCGCGCTGGGCGCTGGCCGCGCTGGCGCGCTCCGCGCTGGCGCGCTAGCCGCGCTCTACGGCTGGCGCGCATGGCGCGCTCCGCGCTGGCGCGCTGGCGCGCTGCCGCGCTCGCGCTTGCGCGCTGCCGCGCTGGCGCGACTCGCGCGCTGGCTCCCTCCGCGCTGGCGCGCTGCCGCGCTCCGCGCTGCGCGCGGCGCGCTGGCGCGCTGCGCGCAGTCCCCCCTTTCCGCGTCGTGTTGGCGCGCTGGCCGCGCTGGCGCGCTTGCCCGCTGGCGCGCTGCCGCGCTGCCGCTCTCGCGCGCTGGCGCGCTGCCGCGCTGGCGCGCTTGCGCGCTGCCGCGCTCGCGCGCTGGCGCCTGCCGCGCTGGGGCGCGCTCGCGCGCTGGCGCGCTGCCCGCGCTGGCGCGCTGCCGCGCTGGCGCTCGCTGCCGCGCTCGCGCTGCGTGCCGCGCTGCCGCTGCCGCTTGGGGCGCTGCCGCGCTGGCGCGCTGCCGCGCTGGCGCCTCCGCTGGCGCGCTGCCGCCCTGGCGCGCTGCCGCGCTGGCTCGCTGGCGCGCTGGCGCGCTGGGCGCGCTGGCCGCGCTGCCGCGCTCGCGCGGGACGTGTGCGCCTGCGCGACTGACGAGCTGAGCTTGCTGATAACCTTCGTGGCGCTGTCCGCGCTCGCGCAGCTGGCTCGCTGCACGGCTGGCTGCTGCGCGCTGGCGCGCTAGCGCCTTCCCGCGCTCGCGCGTCTGGCGCGCTGGCGCGCTGCCGCGCTGCGCGCTGCGCGCCTGCGCGCGCTCGCGCGCGACGCCTGCCTCCTGGCGCCTGCGCGATCCGCCGCTGCGCGCTGCTGCGGCCGCTAGCGCGCGCTCGCGCGCTGCGCCGGCTCTGGCGCGCTTCGCGCTGAGCGCGCTGCCGCGCTGCCGCGCTGGCGCCCGCGCCTTGTCGCTTGGAGCGCTCCGCGCGCTTGCGCGCTCGGCGCGCTGGGCGCGCTGCCGCGCTCGCGCTCTGCGCGCTCGGCTCTCGGCTCCTCGCGCGCGGCCTGGCCTCGCGTCGCGCTCGCGCTGCGCGCTCCCGCGCTCGCGCCTGCGCCTCGCCGGCCTGGCGCGCTGGCGCGCTCGCGCGCTGGCCGCGCTGCCGCGCTCGCGCGCTTCCGCGCTGGCGCGCTGCAGCGCTCGCGCTCTGCCGCGCTTCCGCTCTCGCTCGCTGCCGACGCTGGCGCGCTGCCCGCGCTTGCGCGCTCCGCGCTGGCGCGCTCCGCGCTGCCGCCTGGCGCGCTGCCGCCTGGCGCGCTGGCGTCGCTTTCCGCGCTGCGCGCTGCCGCGCTGGCGCGCTGCCGCGCTGGCGCGCTGCCGCGCTGGCGACGCTGCCGCGCTGCCGGCTCTCGCGTGGCGCGCTGGCGCGCTTCCGCGCTGGCGCCTACGCGCTCGCGCCGGCGGGCTGGCGCGCTGCGCGCTGGCGCGCTGCCCGTTGCGCGCTGGCCGCTGCCGCGCCTTGCCGCTGCCGCGCTTCGCGCTGCCGCCTGGCGCGCTGGGCGCGCTGGCGCCTGCCCCCTGGCGGCGCTGCCGCGCTCGCGCGCTTCGCGCTGGCGCGCTTCCGCGCTGGCGCCTGCCGCGCTCGGCGCGCTGCCTCGCTGTCGACGCTTCCGCGCTCGACGCGCTTGCCGCGCGGCGCTCTGGCGACCTGCCGCTCTCAGCGCGCTGGCGCGCTCGCGCTGGCGCGCTTGCCGCGCTGGCGCGCTGTCCGCGCTGGCGCGCTGCGCGCTGCAGCGCTGGCGCGCTGCAACGCTGGGCGCGCTGGCGCGTTGGCGCGCTCGCGCGCTGGCGCCGCTCCCGCGCTGCCGGCGCTCGCCCGCTGGCGCCCTGGCCGCGCGCGCGCTGTCGCGCTGACCGCGCTCGCGCGACTGCCCGCTGCGCTCTCGCGCGATGGCGCGCTCCGCGGCTGGGCGCCTGCCGCGCTGCCCGCTCGCGCGCGGGCGCGCTGCGCGCTGCCGCCGCTTGCGCGCTGGCCGCTGACCGCGCTCGCGCTCTGGCGCGCTTGCGCGCCTAGCGCGGCTGGCGCTCTTGCCGCGCGGCGCGCTGCGGCGCTGCCGCCCTCTACGCGCTGCGGCCTGGCGCGCTGCCGCGCTGGCGCGCTGCCGCGCTGGCGCGCTGGCGCGCTGCCGCGCTGCCGCGGCCTGGCGCGCCCGCCTCTTCCGCGTCTGGCGCGCTGCGCGCTGCCGCGCTCGCGCGCTGGCCGCGCTGCCGGCGCCGGCGCGCTCGCGCGCTTGTGGCGCTGGCGCGCGCCGCGCTCGCGCGCTGGCGGGCTGGCGCGCTGCCGCGCTGGCGCGCTCTGCGCGCTCGCGCGCTGGCGCGCCTGGCGGGCTTTGCGCGCTTGCGCGCTGCCGCGGCTGGCGCGCTGGCGCGCTGCCGCGCTTGGCGGGGCTTGCGCGCTGCGCGCTGCCGCGCTGGCGCGCTGCCGCGCTGGCGCGCTGCTCGCTGCGCGCTGCCCGCGCTGGCGCGGCTGGCGCTCTGCCGCGCTGGCTCGCTGCCGCGATGGCGCGCTGCCGCGCTGGCTCGCTGCCCGCGCTGGCGCGCTTGGCGCGCTGCCGCGCTGCCGCCTGGCGCGCTTGCGCGCTGGCGCATTCAGCGCTGCCGCCTTGCGCGTCCGCTCTGCCGACCTTGCCGCGTCGCGCGCTGGCGGGCTGGCGCGCTCCTCGCCTCTCCGCTATGCGCGTGGAGGGCTGGCTCGCTGGCGGGATGGAGCGCTGCAGATCTGGCGAGATGGAGAGCTGACAGAGCATGGAGAGCTGACGAGCTGGAGGGATGGAGAGCTGCGAGACTGCAGATCTGGCACTATGACGAGATGGAGGGCTGGCTCGCTGGCGCTCTTGCCGCGCTTGCGCGCTCGCGCTCTGGCGCGCTCCTCGCTCGGCGCTGCCGCCTGGCGCGCTGGCGGGCTGGCGCGCTGGCGCGCTGGCGGCTTGGCAGCGCTTGAGCGGGCTCGTCGCGCTGGCGCGCTGCGCGCTGCGCGCTGCGCGCGTGCGGGCTGGCGCGCTCGCGCCGCTGGCGCGCCGCGCGCTGGCGCGCTGGCGGGGCTGGCCGCGCTCGCGCGCTGCCGCGCTGGCGACGCTGCGGGCTGCTTGCTGGCGCGCTGGCGGCTGCCGCGCTGGCTGTCTGGCGGCTGCGCGCTTGCTGGCTGGCGGGTCTGTGCGCCTGGCGGGCGGCGCGCTTGCGCGCGTGCCGCGCTGGCGCGCTGGCGCGCATGCCGCCTGCGCGCCTGGCGCGCTGGCTCGCTGCCGCGCTGGCGCGCTCAGCGCGCTGGTCGCCACTCTCGCGCTTCGCGACTGCCGCGCTCGCGCCTGCGCCTGGCGCGCTGCCGCGCTCGCGCGCTGCCGCTGCTTGCGCGCTGGCGCGCTCGCCGCCGCTGGCGCCCTCGCGCGCTTGCGCGCTTTCCGGCGCTCGCGCGCTGGCGCGCTGCGCGCCCGCGCTGGCGGGGCTGGCGCTCGGCCGGGCTGGCTCCTGCGCGCTGCCGCGCTGCGCGCCTTCCGCGCTGGCGGGCTGGCTGGCTGCCGCTGCCGCGCCTTGCTCGCTGCGCGCTCGCGCGCTGGCGCTCTCGGCGGCTGTGCGCCGCTCGCGCAGCGGCGCGCTCGCGCGTCTGCCCTCGCTGGCGGCTCAGCGCTGGCGCGCTCGCGCGCTCCGCGCTGGCGGGCTGGCCGCTGCCGCGCTGGCGCGCTGGCAGGCTGCGCGGCTCGCGCGCTGGCGCGCTCGCGCGCTGGCGCGCTCGCGCGCTCGGCGCCTCGCGCGCCTGGCGCGCTCGCGCGCTGCCGCGCTGGCGCGCTCGCGCTCTGCCGCTCTCGCGCTGCTGCGCGCTCCGCGCTGGCGCGCTGGCGCGCTCTCGCGCTGGCGCGCTCTCGCGCGGCGCTCATCGCTCGCTGCGCGCTCCGCGCTGCCGCGCTGGCTCGCTCGCGCGCCTGCCGCCTCGCGCGCTGGCGCGCTCGCAGCGCTGCCGCCTGGCGCCGCTCGCGCGCGGCGCCTCGCTCGCTCGAGCGCGGCGAGCTGGGGCGCGCTCGGCGCTGGCGCGCTCGCGCGCTGGCTCAGCTCAGCGCGCTGGCGCGCTCGCGCGCTGGCTCGCAGCCGCGTGCGCGCTCGCGCGCTGGCGCCTGGCGCGCTCGCCCGTGCCGCGCTGCAGCCTGGCGCGCTCGCGCGGCTGGCGCGCTCGCGCGCTGGCGACGCTCGCGCGCTCGCGCGCTGGCGCCTTCTCGCGCTGGGCGGCTCGCGCGCTGGCGCGCTCTCGCTCTGGCCCGCGCTCGCGCGCTGCGCGCTCGCGCGCTGGCCTCTCGCGCGCTGGCGCGCTCGCGCGCTGGCGCGCTGGCGCGCTTCGCGCCTGGCGCGCTCTCGCGCTGCCGCGCTCGCGGTCTGGCGCGCTCGCGCGCTGGGCGCGCTTGCGCGCTGGCGCGCGGCGCGCTCGCGCGCTTGCGCGCTCTTGCGCGCTCGCGCTCTCGCGCTCTGGCGCGCTACGCTCGCTGGCCTCATCGCGCGCTGGCCGCTCGCGCGCTGCGCGCTCGCCGCCTGGCGCGCTCCGTGCGCGCTGGCGCGCTTGGCGCGCTCGCGCGCTGGCCGCTCGCGACGTGGCGCCTTCGCGCGCTGGCACCTCGCTCTCTGGCGCGACTCGCGCGCTGGCGCGACTCCGCGCTGGCGCCTGCGCGCTTGCGCGCTGGCGCGCTCGCGCGCGGCCGCGCTGGCGCGCTGCGCCGGTCGCCGCTGGCGCGCTGGCGCGCCTGGCGCGCCGCGCGCTTGGCGCGCTCGCGCGCATGGCGCGCTCGCGCGGCTGGCAGCTCTCGCGCGCTGGGCGCGCTCGGCTCGATTCCGCGCTGGCGCGCTCGCGCGCTGGCGCGCTCGCGCGACGTTCGCGCTCGCGCGCTGGCGCGACTCCGCGCTGGCGCGCTGGGGCGACGCGCTCGCGGCACTGCCGCGCTGGCGGGCTGGCGCGCCTGGCGCGCCTTCGCGCGCTGGCGCGCTCCGCGCGCTTGCGCGCTGGCCCCTGTCCCTCTCGCTTCCTTCCCGGGCCACACCCGTGTGTGACTAAATCTATGTTCACTTCGATCGCTCTCTCACACCTTTTATAGCGCGAGTCTGTTGGTGTACCAGGTGGCAATTGCCCAACATTGAGTCTCTTTATTCCTCCACCCCTAGACTCGGGCTATAAAAGGGTGAGAGATGCGACTCGAAGTGAACATAGATTTACTCTACACACGGGTGTGGTTCCCTTGAATGAATCTATAGTTACAGGTTCCATCTCTCCATCTCTCTATCTCTCCATCTCTCTATCTCTCCATCTCTATCCCTTCATCTCTCCATCTCTCCATCTCTTCATCTCTCCATCTCTCCATCTCTTCATCTCTCCATCTCTCCATCCCTTCATCTCTCCATCTCTTCATCTCTCCATCTCTTCATCTCTCCATCTCTCCATCTCTTCATCTCTTCATCTCGCTTGTGGTGTTTCCATGAAATTCTCTTGTCATAGACTTGGCTACCACAGAACATATCCAATATCTAACCATGGTGCAGACAGGAATTGTAACGTAAAGCCAACAGAACCGGCAGGTGTAATGTGGTTATTGGGGTCCTAGGCCTCATTAATAGAACCGGCAGGTGTAATGTGGTCTACAACAGAACACTCATTCCAATACTCTAATCCACTGGTGCCCTTCCGACAGGATAGTTGTAAGTAAGCCAACAGAACCGGCAGGTGTAATGTG